>WTSP01025624.1:54428-73498 GCA_025331215.1 Actenoides lindsayi | reverse complement strand
ATGGTCATCCTCTTGTCCACCATGACTCCTAGATCTTTTTCCCCAGAGCTGCTCTCCAGCAGATCAGCCCCCAGCCTATACTGATACATGGGGTTGTTTTTCTCCAGATGCAACGCTTTACACCTGCCCTCATTGAATTCAATTAGATTTCTCCCCACCCATCTTTCCAGCCTGTCCAGGTCAAACTGGATGGCAGCACAGCCTTCTGGCATGTCAGCCATTCCTTCCAGTTTTGTATCATCAGCAAACTTGCTGAGGGTACACTCTATCCCTTCGTCCAGGTCATTGATATTGAAAGGCACTGGACCCAGGACTGACCCTTGGGAAATACACTACCCATAGGCCTCCAACTCGACTGCTGTTTTTTGGGGGTTTTTTAGGTGCAGAGCAGACAATAATTACATAGATCAGGCTGTGGAAGTTACAAAGCCTGGTCATGGATTTGACCACAAAAACTGGGCAAAATGGTCAAAAAATAAAGAGGTTTTTTGATAATCACCTTTTAAAGTTTTTATTTTTAAACATGTAATAACAGTGGAAACTTAGTTTGTATAGAAGTCTTCAGTGTTTCAGGATTTGTAGGTCTGTAGGATACTAACATGTGGACACTTGAAAGTACATAATTTGTGTATGCCGGACACTTTGGTGCAAACTATTTTTCTGAGCAAGCTCACTAGAAATGCCTGAATTTCAGGGGTGCCACAAACACTTTCTGCATTTCCTAAATACTGTAAGAGACCTGTTTTGAGCTATATGCCTCAGTATGCAGTAGAAATATATTTCACCAGTCAGTTTCTGAATTTGAGCTTTTATCAATTTAAATATTTTATTTGGAAGATATGAATCTGTAATGCAATAAGTGGTGGTCATTTCATGCAAAGTATGTCCAAAACCTGCTTTCTTGTGTTCCTTAAAAAGTTTGGATAACATTCCTGGAACTATTTTTGCAAATAATTCTAGGTAGCTACATCAGGAACTGTGGTGTTGCTACTAGTTTTTTGAAACTTACTTAATGTACTGACTTTCCTCATGATGCAGTACAGAGTAACATAGTGTATGTATAGATATGAAAGATGTTTAAATCCAGAAAAGGTATATATTTCAGAATAACTGGAGAATTTTTCAGTTGTAACAACTGGTTGGTGAACAGCACGGTGTTCAGGGCCTAGGAGTTTGATGGTGAAGATTGGGAAGATGTTTTTATGGAGAAATATATGGACAGATGTTAGGGCTGACTCTAGGAAAGCATTAACCTACAATGATAATTGATTGTATATATACCAAGTAAATCTCAGAAGGGAAGATATTTCATCCTGTAAGTGATGTAATTGCACAAATAAAAACAGACTTCTCCAGTTTCTTTTCCAAAAAATTCAATACCCATTTGCCCACTTGTGCAACTGGGAAGTGGGACAGAGAGCAGGAAATGGCAGAAGAGATGCAGCAGCACACTTTCTCTGTGTGGGGCTCTTCAGGTGGCCAAGACCACAGCCTGGCTCTGGGACCTCTCCTGTGATATTGGACCAGCAGCAAACAAAGTGGCTGCCTGTCAGGGCACCACCATGGCCACCAGTACGCTTCCAGAGACAAAGTCAGGGTACTCATGTCTTGAAATGAAGAGCTCCAACAGATAAGCAGCCACTGTGAAAGATGCAGTCCTCACACACTTACTAGGGGCTAATTTTTTGTCACCTTGACAAGGCCTGTTGCCACTTGTTTTATCTTTTGTATACTAAAGTTAAAGGTCCAAATGTTTACCACTGAAGATCCCAGTTCACTCTCTTCTCCTGTTTTCTTTTTGGATTAATCAAATCCACTTGTTCTTCACCTTCTTTTCTTAGGGTTTACCAAGCAAAGCAGAAAACCAAATCAACCAAACCAAATCCAACCAAAACCAAAACCAAAACACAAAAAAACCCAAACAACCAAATCAACCAAACTAATCAAACCAAAACAAAACAAAACAGAAAAACCCAGGGAAAAAAAATTACATGTTTCAGGGCCTGAAATGCATGGGACATCTTTAGTGACACGAACATAATTAAGTGTAAGTATGCAGCAAAAATAGTGGCAAATCATGTCAGTATGCTGAATTTTTGGTTAAGGTTAAAATAGTTAAAGGATTTCTTAGAATCTTAATCCACATAAAATTTCCAGGTGTAGTCACTAGAAATTTGTATGATCCAATCTTAAAGCTTTGGAGAGCATTAAGCTTTGATTAGTGGACCTGTTAGGAGGACTGTGATGGATGGAGCCTTGCTGGCCCGTAGAAGCTTTCATGTCTGCAAATCTGGAGTAAGTAGTAATAATAAATTTTCCTCAGTTCTTAGATAAGCAGATTACAACATAGTAGGATAAGACAAAAGTAGAACCTGGTTTGTGATTTCTATTGAGTAATCACAGTTAATCAAGCTCTTCAACCCCTTAAGAAGATCTAAATCTAGAAGTAAGGACCTTGAATTAAAGTCTTGCTTTAGGGGTCATACAGACAATGGTTTATTATACTAAAAAGTCAGAGCATCTGGTTTATTTATAGAGGGAAAAATATGTGAGTTGTTGACCTTCTTTGTAAAATGTTTAAATTTCCTGTCTTTCTGTATATACTGATATAGCAAGGTCAAACACACTGTATGAGAGATATGTGGAAGAGAAAGTTACCAGGGACCTATTTTCAAGGAGGACTGTTAGGCACAAGGTGAGTAAGAGTGGGCTCCATTCATGGAAGATCAAATTGTTAAGACTGACAGTAAAGAAGGATGAAAGGAAGCTCTGCCTGTCTGGGTATGCAGGACCCACAAGGTTTAGATATGCACCCACATCTGGTATGTCTTGTAGACCATAATTATAGGAAACTTGGAAGGAGAAATTACTGAGGGCTAGCATGCAACTTTCTGGGATTATTCTGATTGTGTTCTAGGATTTATATGCCACTGTCATTAGCAACTGTCTCCTGATAACACCAGCTCTCAGAAATATGTGGGATTGACCATTCCCAGTAGATCACGGTTCAGCAAAAAGATTTGACCCATAGCACACATTGAGAGTGACATTCCACCAGTTTCTCTGCAGATGAGCTTCCCAGTGGACCCACCTCATTTCCTTGTCTGTTGTTTCACTATTATTTGTAAGAAGTTAAATGCCATTGAAATCATTCTACCATGAAATTAAATTTTCAGTTGTTTCCATCCTGTGACTCTGCAGTTTTGGTAACTAGGAAGATAACCAAAGAAGAATTTACCTGCCAAATGTTCAGTAAGAAAGCTTTTCTGACATATCACATCATATACCAATCCATTTTAGGTGCAGTAAATTACAAACCCACCAGTATTTTAGAGAAATGATGGAATTCTGTGAACTTATTAAATGCCTTCTTATTTGTAAAGCACTGTGACTCTGTCAGTTCAAGACATAGTACATTATTTTCGGAGAATTAGTTGGTTTTCATCAAGCTTCAGGAAACAATACAGAAGCTCTTTTAAAGCCTAGGATCCATTTTGGACAAAAATGTTCCATAGTTCAGGCAACTCGATTTGTTTCACTGTTTTGCTGCCCAATGTTATAATGATCATACAGTTCAGTTGTGGTGTTTATTATCGTTTTGGAAATCTCTCAAGAAGTTTTAAAACAAAACAAAACAAAACCAAAACAACAACAAGAACAACAACAACAACAAAGAAAGAAAATAAAAGAGAGATCTTGCAATGTAATCTGCATGTATGTGTTCTTCCTGTGGGGATCCCTGACACATGAAGTATTCAGCATTAGGGGATGAGAAGAAATGAAGGTGGCTTTCTGCATTTGCTGATAATCAGCCCTGAGCAGAGTTAACTCCAGACCAAAGCACAGCTTAAATCCTCATGGTTACTCTTCCAGCAAGAGATCATTACCCAACATAATGGTTCAGAGGGCACTGCTAGGCACTCTGCTTCTACAGGAAAGAGTCCACATACAGCCAGCATATGACTTGGCCTCAATCTCTTCTCTGCCCCATGCGATGCCTTGTAGCTCTAAGAGGCATTCTATGATTTCTTGTAGTTCAGAGTTCATAAAATGTGAAAGACTTGTGTTGTAGTCATAATGGTACAGCCAGTTTGATAGAATGATTGAAAGAGAAGATGTACGCCCAAATGTTCATCAATTTATAGTGAAGACAACTGAACCAGCTGAGGGATGAGAATGATAGTTTTTGTTACCTCTGCTTCTGAGACAAAAATTTCCACCTGAGGAGATGTGCTGTAACATGTCCAGCAGTACTCATCCACACAGAACAGCCTAACATACTACTTAGGCCAGCAGAAGCAGTAAAGGAGAGTGTTGTGTGATTCAATATTCTTAAATTAAAAAATAAAGAATAATATTCACCCAGAAGGAGTAAACTGAACATCTCTATTTCAGATTAATTACTTGTTTTTCATTAGTTAAACTAAGATTCCACAGTGATGCATCAATGAAATACCAATTACTTTTCAGCCTACCAAGATGTCAACTTCATGCAAGAAACAGTTTTGTGGGCATGTATTAATATTTCCATATACTAACTGCCTTGGTAGTCTACTCCTGTAGGGCTCAAATTCTGTTTGTTTGTGAATGATGAAAATTACTGAATAATAGTCCAGTTAACTGAACGCTTGCATTGATGTACTATTCAACTTATCCCTAAGAAGTTCTCTCTAACCAGTCAGATGCACCCTTCCATAGGAGCACCCATTTCCCCTTTTGATAACCATGGGTTCCCCAAGTGAATGGCTCCACTATAAAAGACTCTTCCTGTAAATGTCTTAGATGGCCACAGTAAAGGTCACTTTATCACAGTAAGGTTTCATCCCAGTTTTAGGGGAACAGTTATAGTCCAACAACACAAAAAAAGAGCAGTTAGTGGTGCTGTGATTCAGGCACTTCAACCCAGTTGTATTACAATGCTAATAGTGCTTTAGAATTGCTTGACTGTCATCATGCCCTAACTCCACAGTGGACTGTAGTGGCTATAAGAGATAGGGTTGCTTTGTCTGCCTTTCTGACACCAATTCTGACGTCCAGGGTGAATTTCAGTAACTACCACATTCATCAGAAATGGTGGGTAACTCTCCCACACTACCGCAGAAGATAGTCTAGATTTTTGGTCACTCATGAAAGCTGAGAGATCAGTCTGAATCCTCTCAGGCAGAGTTGGAAGGTAAACTATGGTCTCCTACCTGATTCTTTGACTTTCCACAGTTACTAAGGAGTTTACCTTTGGTAAGACTGTCCAATGGTAATAAGTAAAAAGAGGAAATTATAAGTAATATGAGGTAGTTCATACTGCATGTTTCATAAAGACCATTTGGCAAGTGTGTTTTAGAAAGTTAACTCCTTTCCCTTCAGGTAAGAAAGGCAATACCATACCTGGTTTATGTGTCCTGACTCAATATGTCACATTCTTCTGCTCAGCACCACAGGACCAGGTGACTGTGTGGCTGTCCTAAATCAAGACTGAAAAGATCCTTGAGATATGTAATATTAAAGGACTAAAGGCTCCCACAGGCTTTATGCACCTCTATGATTAGATGAGACTGAAGTAAAAATTTTAAGGATTTGTACTTTGGTCTTGGAGGCACATCACCAGCATTTTTTTCTATTCAACTGTTTTCTATGTTGAAATAAGATAAGATGAAGGACTATAAGATGGTTATTTGCAGGACAGATGTTCTGGCGCTAAAAACTTTGGAGCTGAACCCAATCTTCTTATCTTTTTATAAAGATACTTAAATTAAGGGGTTAGATTCAAGCCTGTATCTAATTTATATGTATCTTACATAGAGCTTTACATATATGTATTTACTATATATTGCCTGCTTTCCTTCCAGAAGATAAACAACATCTGGCACATACATACACTTACAAATATACAGAGCTAATAAATATGTCAATTAGCCTAATATAATGTGTGTGAAAAAAAACATCCCAAGAAGTATTTTTTAAAATATGGCAGCTGTCATGTTTTTGTCTGAAGACAGGAGCCACTAGGGGCCACCATACACCTCAAAAAATGAGATGCCTTTCCCAGGGGAGAATTTTAAAACACATTCCAATTGTACATAACTGACTTCACCTTTCTCATTAATTTTAAATACAAAATTTGCAAAGAATGGGTTTTCTTGTTATTAAATTTTCCTTTCTGTCTCATTCATTTCCAGTGGCACAGTTCATGACAACAGACTGAAGGTTGGGAAGCATTAAATGACAACCCCACTTCATGAAAGGTGCTTTCCTTATGAATTACTTCTGGATAAAATGAACCATGTTCAACATCAGCTTTAAAAATTATGAAAATAGCAAAGTAGTCTGCTTTGTGTTTTCAAATAGTTGCCTTTTCAGAGAAGACCATACAATTTTAACAAGGAATCATTTATGCTAAAGCTTGAATTGAAGTTATGATGCATTGCATTTACTTTCATTGGAGCTAACTCTTCACTTGAGGCTTTTACAGGTAAATGTTCTGTTCAGTTATTCAGTTAGCTTCTTATAAGACATACAATTTCTGCAGGAATGACTGTAAAAATAACATTTAGAAAAGTTATCTTGTTTCTTTGGCAGTCCTGCATAAACATAATTTTCCACTTCCACCCCTTCTCTTTATCCACACATTAATCACAGATGAATAGTAATTGACAATACAGAGCATCCTGTAAGATTGAGTCCTTTGTTAGTGTTAGAAACAGGAGAATCCTGAAATCCTGAGTGGAAAGATTTTGTTTTAAACAGTAGACCTATTAGATTTATAAGACAGATACATGATATATATACACACACAGTTAGTTGGATACTTGGACAGATGTTCAGTCCATATGTGTATTGATGATATGCTTACATTGGACCCTGTAAAACTGACTGTATAGATTCTCACAACCTAGCCAGTAAGATCCCTGGTTACCTTCACATTTGTTTATGGGCTTCATGTGAGAAATTTAAAGCTATATTAGAGAATGTTTAGTATAAGTTACTAGAATTCAGATTCCAACTAAAATCTTACTGTCTTTTTCCTGTTTCCACTTGGGATATTCTGTACAGAATACTGCATTTTCCATTCTCAAAATTCTTATATTCAGGGCAAGTTTTTAGCCACCATGGAAGGATTAAAAATATTTATACCAATTAATGTTTCTCAATGAAGATCATATGTCATTCACTGTAGTTATAATGAGATTCCTACTAAAATGAGTTTGACTCTTGCACTTTTACACATCTGCTCTTTTATATGCAAAAATAGGCTGAAAGCTGCTTGCCTTTCTTCTGTTTATTCCTCTGTCTTCAACCAGCTGAAGAGCCTCTGCTACTCTTCAGAACTGAATAGCTTTCAGCTGCCACTGCCTTTGTGGAAAGAAGAGTTTATTTAGGAGGCTAATACATACCATTATGCCATGATTCATACATGCAATGCATATCCCTTTCAAACCACTGCTTCTTTGGCAGTATGAGATGGTCAAAGAGGGTATTAAATTTTGTTAAATATTTATTGTCTTTGTCCTCATTTGAGAACAATTTAAAATATAAAGTTATTGAGAAATTTAAACTTATATTGAAGCTCTTGGCCACTAAGGCTTTGTTAAACCACTGATGATCTCTGTAATGTAGCACCTTCATGTTCATGATCT
This sequence comes from Actenoides lindsayi, assembly GCA_025331215.1. Lineage (NCBI taxonomy): Eukaryota > Metazoa > Chordata > Aves > Coraciiformes > Alcedinidae > Actenoides > Actenoides lindsayi. Next base: position 65,867 of record WTSP01025624.1, on the reverse strand, counting down.
GTGTTCTCAAGGGTAAAATTCAATAGCCAAATATAATGAAAACAGACTGCCTCTAAGAAGTCTGGGTGATTCAAGAGGATGATAGAGATCATATATTGTTCCTGCATGTTCTTTATTTTCTAAGAAGTCATATCTTCAGTGTAATATGATAATGTAAGAATAAGAAGTATTAAACTGTTGCCAAGTGTAATACCCCAGGACAATTAGAGTCTGGTGAATTCCAGTGTTAAGATACTGATCAAAAGATAAATCATAAGTGGGGGTAGCAAAAGTATTTATGATTTATTGCAGCCTAAAACCTGTTCTTTAGTGAGATAGTACCATCTACCACAAATGGTGTCCTGGATTTTCAAAGGATCGTCTAGATATCAGCAGGATTTAATGATTGTATTCCCTTAAAGAGCTAAATGTGGCTTGCATACTGGAAAGTGAACGTATATGCGGGAAAATATATGGGGAAAGAGCTCTGTATGAATAATTCCATTCACCCAGCTGCATTCTCATTCCTTCGGTCTCAAACACATCGTGTATTAGAAATGTTGCCACCCTAGCTGAGTGTTTTGTCTAATTACTAAACCATAAATGATAATCATCAACACCTAACTGCCATACTGGTGCCAGATTTCAAGCTGAGTAGTGTCTCGCTGTCAAGGAGATACTGCCTTAAGCAATAATTATGGCTGGTGTTTTATGTTTTACTCAGAGGAAAAATGCTGTTAGTTTATGGGCCCATTGGGAAGGGAATGTCAGTGGCTGCAGGACACAGTGGCCACTTCTAAGACTAGTTTTGTTTGCTTTTTGCCGGTGTTTTTGCTTTCAGTGCAAAGAGATTTGATCATAAATCCATATCTTAACTTTTTTTGTTTGTTTTTAATGCATATAGTGTTCAAAATAGGGATGAAAAATGTTTTGTTCCCTCATGTTTAGCTTAGACACCTATAATTATTACAGAATTTGGTGAAATTGAAGTAAGCTTTCTTCTGGGGATGAGTCAGAAAGTGAAAAGAGTTAATTTTTAGCTTTATAACGTATGTGTAGTTTTTAAACCTCTTGCAATGTTTCCATAGTATTTGTGTTAATACTGAATCTATCTATAATTCTAGACAGTTTTTGAAGAGTTTTAAAAAAATTAAACATGAGTCTGTAGTTTAGCTAAGTTACTCTGACAGTTTTATTTGGTTTTCATTGTTCAAAATTTAAAAAGCACCACATGGATTTCCTATGATGTTAAAGTAGGGGTCCCTCCTACTCCCCAGTCAAGCAAATAACTGAAAGTTTACTCACTACCATATTTTATTTATAACTTTTCCAATGTCACCTTCCATCTCTTGTGTTTTCTGATTCAGGTAACTGCAGACTTCCTGGTGAGAAAGTCTTTCCTCCAGATATACTTTTTCAGTGAATCTTATTCCTTCTTCATGTGAATGTATAACTTCTGTTAAAGTCAGTAGAACTTTTCACTTTTTCTACTCCCTGCTTTCTAGAACCTGCTCAGTTCATTTACTTCACTGATGTACTCCCTCTTCCTAGACTGACGCTTTAACTTGCCTGTCTGCTTTTACCTCCTTCAGTCCTGCTGGACCACCATTATGTGCTTCTACTAGTTTTGTTCTTTCTTACTTCAACAACTTGCACAGATTTGATGTAAGGACCAATGCATCATTTTACACCTGTGCCCCATGTAACTAATTCTTCGGCACAGTGTTTCACCCTTCATCAACTCCACCCCTCTCCTCTCTTTGCTGTTCCTGATGGGTGTGATGACCCCCCTGACCCATATGCAGAATGCTGGAACTCTCTTTTTCATAATCCTAGCAAAACATTCCTCTTTTGTGATTCCCAGAGGAAGTGAACAAGTTATAATAATGGAGGGAAGGGAGAACAAGCTGCCAATTGTTTCCACCTCTGAATATTTTGACTGTAAGTAGAGGGGTTACTGTATTATTAGGAAAGGATGCTGTGCTATTCTGAGATCTCAAAACAGGAGGAGAGTAAACAATTTAATCTTTTTTTTTTTTTTTTCCGTGTTTACAGATATGGGAAATGATCAGTCTCATTTGTTCTCTGGACTCAGAAACTGATTAACAAAATCTGCCCTCATTTGGGGGTTTATGTTTGTACTTTAGACTGAAATAAAACGTACACTGACCTTTCTGAGATTCCGTTACCTGTTTTGCTTGTGATCACATCTCAAACCTGTAAGCAAGGTCTCTGCAGTTTAGGGAGCTTGTTGCCATTGCTTCTCCCCACTCACAGGTTGCCTGCAGTCCATGGAAGTGCCTTTTCCCTGTCAGAGGTAGGGAACCATGAAACACTGAGATCCTCCCCCTGTTACCACCTCCCTGGCCCCAGCTCCGACCCTGACAGCTGGGGGCTCGGGCCGCTTGCCCTGAGGGCTACCCTGGGCCATCAGCTGACCGAGAGGGGCTATAGGGTACAAGGGTCTTTTGCAAAGACCTGCACTCCCCAGCCCCTTGGAGATGTCTGTATTTTGCCATTAATGAGCTCAGAGGACTGTTAACGAGCTGATAATACTGTTTCTATGCCCATGTGGGTGCATATTTATAACATTCAAAGCAAAAGAAAGCGCTGTACCAGATGCAGTGATGTTGTGTCTGTGATACACCCACGTACTAAAGACTTGCTGCAACAATTAGACACAGCGTTCCATCTCTGGTGCATTAATTAACATGTAAGACTATCATAACTTAACCTGTATAACACATTCGAGAGTCTTAGATAAGGATGAGGGTCTGAAAGGTAATTGTTTTTCTTTACATTTTGTAAAGCAGATGTATCTGAAATGTAGTTCAGCTCTTTCGTCCCATTATATAAGGTAAAAAGTTCAGTATTTCCCCCCTTTTTCCCTTCAGCCCTGCATAGATCAAAATTGATTTATCAGTTACTCATCATTATGGACAGCCTTGGAGCCAGGTTTTTTCAATTGCTGTCAGAGCAGCAGGCTGTTACCTACACCTCTTGCACTGTGAATGGAGTACCCCCTGTGTCAGAGAGCCTGCTGACAAAGGATCAGCAGCTGGGACCCATCTGGTACTGCTGTCACGCCCAGGCAGCCAGTAACATGACCTCTCCCAGGAGAAATAGGTACTGTAGTGTTACTTGATTCAGGAGGCCAAAACTGCTTTGGCTACTCCTGTATTAAAATAAAAATAAATTGTGGGGCTTTTTCAAATGTCTGCAGGTCTCTGAGAAAGAAGTTATCAGATATACAAGGAAAAGATTAAATATCCTAATGCAAAAAGCATGAAGGTAGAACAGTGTGAAAAAGTGTATCTGACCAGCACAGGTTATAGTCACTGTGGTTACAATGGTTGTTTACAGCATCTGCTTTACACTGATATGTCAGCTCATGTCAGAAAGAACCATTGAAAATTAGCACTAAGACATCGTTTATTCAGATGGTATTGAACAAACAAAACCACAAAGCACAGAAGGAAACAAATGGCACACCAACAAATAACAAATCCATTCACCCATGTCTTAGTTCTTGACACCTAAAATTGAAAATGTAGGTTGCTGCTTTGAAGAGAGCTGAACTAATGGAATTCTGCTGTTGAACATGTTCAAAACAAGCTGTTGAGATGGCATGATATTGTTATCACTTGAGGAGAGAACTGTGATTCCTATGCATTTTAGGTGGCAAACAGGTGTTCCTGATGTTAATTTGAGTCTGGAGATGATTTTACACTAATAATTTTCACACATTGCATGTTGTACCTAATAAGTGTTTATTTCCCCTGGATAATGGTAACAATAATGTGTTTAACAGCACTGGTTATTGGCATTATGCAGAAGGTGTACATATGACTTAAAGACTACACATACATGAAAGCAAACTACTCAAACAGGACCACATTCTACCTTAAACAATACTGAAGCAGAAAAATGCAGGTAGTGCACACAGGAAAGAATTAAACCATGAGATTCTCAATCTGAACCATGTATATAAAATGTGGTACATATGTATGATTGGCAAGGGCTGCAGTAATTCTAGACTTGTTGCCCTAGTTCTGACACCTCCATGGTTATGAATTTAACATGTGGTATGTGCTTCATAAAACAATTCTGCCATTGTCAAGCCTCTTTACACAGACAATGAACAAATTTATTGGACTACGCACACTGCACATGAAAATTCAGTCTCTATGGATTACTTTTTGTTTTCCAGAACCTGAGCTATTTCCAGTACATTTGAGGACTTTCCACAATTGGAAAACATCTAACTGTGGATGAGGGATAAACAGGGAGAGAAAAAAAAAAAGCCTGTAAATGTTAAAATTTCCATTAATAGTATTGAAAGCTGGGAGCAAATGTGCCTGGGATGGCAAAAAAACATTTCATAAAGCATAGAATATCCAGCATTAGCTATCCTTTTTTCACATGTAGCCAATCTGTGGCTACGTATGTATGCACAACAGATATAAAGCTACAGGATAACATAACAGGAGAAACATTTCAACAGATGTCATAAGCCTTGTTTCAAATTTAAAGTTTCAAGGGTAGTTGCTGTTTTCAGTTGCTGATATAACCTTACTGACTACCTCTTTCTAAAGTTCTGCAAGTCACTGCGCAAAAAGAACATTGAGAAAATAAGGTGATATAGAAAGCAAAGGAAAAATGCATGACCTCCTGCTTTCAGGCTACACTTGGAGACATGAGCTACTGCTCTTACTTATTTGATGTGGAAATGTCTTTATGGGTGAACCCTTCCAAATCAATGCAACTTCCTTTCCTACTAATTTACTATTTGGCTTCTATAATTTCTGTAATTTCTTATAACAATAATGAAAACTCCTCATACCTTCAATTTTTCATTAGGAAAAGAATCACTGTTGCAATTTTACGTGCGGAGGGACAAACAGAAGGAAGTCCAAATGCCAGTTCAGTTTCATAACTTTGCAAAATATTGTTTTCATTGTAGTTGTGCAACCCCACTAGTTTGATGAGAACAAATGAATATTGTAAATCAAGATGTAATGTGATTGTGCCCTTCTCCGAGGATTCAGATTCTTAAGATGACTTTGGTTTATATCCCATCTAATTAAAATTTAGGCACAAAAGGCTGAGACAGTAACACAAGAAAAACATGATCTACAGTCACCCAGCACACAAATAACCTGAAATAATTGTAGCTGTATTTCTGCTGCTGTAGTTACTCAAGATTGTCCCAGCTTGAGCACCCAGTTGTCCACTTTCCCTCTGCTCTGTATGGTGCTCAGGGAGGCTGGCAGAGCTGACCTTGACTTCTCATGCAGTATCTGGCAATTCAAGTGCACAGTGAGGAAAGGGAAGCCTTGGGACCCAGTCCCTGACTCCAGTACTATTTATGTTTGCTTCTTTTCTGTTTCCAACTCATGTCTGTATTCTGTCTTTGTTCTGAGAACCATTGACAATTTTTTATATTGAATAGACATCAGAATAAAACAAACATTTTTTTTTCCATTTTATGACCCTAAGACTTGGATCCCAATGGTTAGGTCTTCTTTTCTAGAAGAAGCAAAATGTGAATTTTTCACTTCTTTTTCTCAGGAGGGTATTGAATCCTGGCCCACCTCTTTCTAAATAAGTACTCTTACCAACAGTCTGTTATTAAGTGTGGAGGGCACCACTTCCTACTGCTTTAGCATGAGTGTCTTAGAAAAGAGGTCACCAGCTCTTTCAAACAAAGTTTTAAAGGTGTCTACACTCAAAATTTCTACATCCTGATTAAACCAAATATCATCTCCTGGTCCCTGAGTAACACATTCGAACACTGGAGAAGGATATGATTTCAGTCCTATCTTCTGCACAGTGTTTCTCAAGAAGTGTAGGTAGTACCCTGTCTACTTCTGTTTTGTGGAGCTGCTACTGTGAATCTTATACTTTATGAATCCTCAAGGTTTAATTCTGGATTGTCAGTTAAGAGTGGTGATGAGCCACATAAGAACCAGTGTTAGGATGATAGGAATGTGTAAGCCCTTAAGTCTAGTGTATCTAGGAAAAAGGTGGGCAGCCTGATCTGACTAGGCAAAGAGCATGACTGTCAGACAAGAAAGAGCACAGAAAACTGAAGCTCTCCAGCATTGCTGCAGGGCCTTGGAAGAAGATTCTGGCAAGGTCTAAAACAGGCACATGAACAGTTAGATTTAATGACATGAAAGAGAGGAACAAAAAGCGACTGTTTCATCTTGATATCCCAGCACCACAGAAAAATAGAGTTGGACAAGATTTGCAGAGGTTGTATGGTAATTCTAATTTTTCCTTTTATCCCTCAGAAGAATCTGTAAATATGCTTGTCTAATCCCTTGTAAAGACATAGTAATTGAAACAATATAACCTCCTCACACATTTTATTCTTTTTAACTCTCTAGGAAATTCTTCCTCGCAGCTAACCTGAATCTCTTCGTAGCTGAAATTCACATCATCTTACTTTTGCCCATGAACCCAGAACACAGATTTATTTTTTTTCCTTTCCTCTTTACAGAGTAATGTGAAACAGTTTTTACTCTCTCGTGGACTGTTATGATGTCCTCAGGTTTCTGATTTCTGGTGAAAATATGCCCATTTTCAGTCTTTTTGCTCTGAATCAGATTTTCTAACTCTCAGATCAGTCTCTTTTGTCTTCCTCAAGTGTTGTGTCTAAAAGTGAACACATTATTCTAGCTAAAGTTGTAGCAATGCTACATTGATTGAAGAATTACCTAACATTTCTTATGTTTGTTTGTATATCTCAATATGTTGTGTGCCTCTCCTACAACAGCATGATACTGTTGACTCATGTTAGCTCCACATGTATGTCAAGATTCTTTCACAAAGAACTGCTAACAGCTTGTTTTACAGCTGTGTTTCTGCTGTTGATTATTCCTTCATGAGTGCAAAATCTTGTGTTTGTTCTTATTGTGCCCCATTTTTTCCGACTACTTCTCCAGTCTGTCAAAAACAATTCCTAATACTGCCTTCTGGTTGTCATCCTACCCTCTCTTTGAATAGTCTGTAAATTTTACAAGCCTTTCTTTTCCATCATCTAAGTTTCCAAAAAGTATTAGAAAGGACTAGAACCAGAAGCAAACCATTATCTATGATATATCTTTCTATTTTGCTGGACTTGAAGTTATTGTTATTTATTAATAATAAAATGATGAACTAGAATGATAGCTTGAAATATAAAATTGAGGAGAATTAAAGTGTATTGCCCAGGAAAAAATGAAATCTCTGGAAGGTCAGACTTCATCTGAAATTGCAGAAGCAGTGAGATTTCTTAGAGGAATTCCTGTCTGACCCTACATTAATTTGAACCATGTTAACTGTGGCACTTTGCCAGATTTAATTATCACAGATGAGATAGTAATTGGAATTAAAGATCCAAAACTACAGGTAAGAGTTAAGCACACACAAAGCTTATGTTAGCTTGCATTAATCAGCAGAAATCGCTTAAGAGAGGTTGAAAGTACAAGAAGTAAAGCAAGATATGGGTACAGCAGGCAGATTGACCAGTGGGACATACAGATGGAAAACAAATTCTATAAAGTAGAAATGATGAGATCAAAGAGCAAGAAGTCACAAAACCCAAGTGCACAAAGGATGGAAACATGTAGGCTCAAATAATGTCTGGACTTTGGAAAATGCTGTAAGAACAGTGAGAAGTGCAACAACTTTAGAAAAATTCATAATCCAGAGCAAAAGAAGCAGACACAGGAAAACACAAAGTAAAGACATGTGTGGAGTGTGACGGTACAGAACACAACAAAGAAAAACTGCATAGAAACCAAGTAGCATTATAACGGTTTAATGGAGAAAATACTATTTCACAGAAAAATCAGGGATTAAAACATTTAGTTTTGATTAAACCATTAAACCATAACATATTATTAAAAAAAAAAACCATTTTAAAAACACACATAAAGCTAAACTGTCTGTCATTTTCCAATAGTAGAGCATTTTGGATGAGTTTCTGTTGTTAAGCATCCAAAAAAATAATAGAAACATTTTTAGACAGAACAGCATTAATAATTGTACTGATTGCCCCGTGATGACTCAACACCTCATTATTAGTTATGTATATAACTAATATATAGTTATATATTATATATTTGTGTTCTATTTTTATCCTTTTACCTTCACAATGTTACGAGAAATGTCATAAAAGGGAAGAATACTTTGAAGATATACTTTTCCCATTAATGGCAAGACATGTTGGATTAGATCCTATGGCAAATTTTTTTCTTCTGTAGGTAAAGAACAAAAACACATGTTAACTTCAGAGGATTCATAAACAATAGGGTTCAGGGGCAAAAAGCACTGTTTGTGGCCAGTAAGCATGATGCCTGCATTATTGAAACTAAGACTAATAACATCTTTTGTGACTAATGACTATCGCAGATGGAGTTATGGTTTAATGGAGAAAATATTATTTCACAGAAAAATCAGGGATTAAAACATTTAGTTTTGATTAAGTTGTTTTCTGGAGGGTAACCCAAGAAAAGAAAAAAACATGGTTATTGTTCATATACATTTGTATTTTGCCTAATTTTATTTACATATTTATTCATAGATAATGGAGATCCAGGGTAATAATTTTGTCATTTACTTCCTCAGGCTTTACATTAAGTTCTTAGATAATATAGGTAGGCAGAGGGGTTTTTTTAAACTATTTCCCGAAACTCTTCACACAGAAATCTGCATAAACTGTTGAGCTGCATCCTGGTACGTGTAATGTTATGACATAGTGTGTCAAAGTAACCACACTGTTTGGTGATTTGCAGACACTGTGTTTCAGTGTTGACTTGGTTACTGTGTGCTGACTCATGTCTCAATTCCTCAAAACCTTATACAGTCAAATAATAATGCCTGTGAACTATTAAAAAATAAGTGTTGCCATACTTTGCTGAAGACATGGAGCAAAGGAAAAAAAGTATCTTTCTTCTCTGATCTTCCCTCATTGTTCCCTCATTTCCCACTAGGTGATGAAAAACAAAACTTCAGAGGTGCAACTTTTCAGTGAAAGAAAGAAAAATTGATCTTTGGTGGAACTTCACTGGATAATCTAGAAGATGCTATAAACCAGTTTACTTAGGAAATAAAAAAACTTCAGTTTCGGGCCAGGACCGACAGAGTTTATTTAATCCTGGCAGCTGAACTAAGAGGAGGATCTCAAACTTAAAAGTAGGACACTGAGAATGACATGCAACTTGCATAGTGTGTTATGAAAGCATGCAGAAGAAATACTCACAATAGGTTATTATGCCAGTAATAGTTAGGTTGTGGACAGTTGATACAGATGAGAAATAAAATCATCATTTCACAAATGTGTCAAAGTAATTTTTTCCCTTTCCAAGTATCTCTAAAGGCTGCATATCAATATGCAGTCAATAATAAAAAAAACAAAGTTGTGCAATTTTTTTGGCATTATTTTTTATAGAGATTATGAACAAAGAAGTTTGAGATCTTTATCTACCCTTAGACTATGGGAGAGCTCAGAACTGAATCCTGATTTTCTATGTCTGTACCTGAAAAGTACTGTAGTTTTTCCTGTTCTGAGTCTTGGGACATTGCCACTCCTGGACAACTAAGTGGCCAGAATAGAATGAGAGAGAGACAAAAGTACTTGTGTCCTGATTCACAGAACTGTTTTGAAATCTAACTGGGATTTAGGCACCCGTCTGAAGTGAATGAAAGATCATGGTGTTATCATCAGCTTTCCTCTGTCTATGGGCAGTGTATTTTGGTTCCAGATAATCTATGTCTTATGTCCACGATGGCTAGCCAAAGTCCATCAAATTTGATTGTATCAGGAATAATGGCTTTTTCATGTAGCAACATTGCCACTGAATCCCAAAAGCAATATAGCCAAGACAGTGGAGCACTGAAACAAATCTACTGAGCTTTGATGAGCCTCTGACAGCTCAGGACTTTCCCAGTGCCTGCTCTGCAGCTTTGGTGGTGATGTTGACATAATTACCATCAGGGGGGTTGGGTTTGATAGTGGTTTTGTACATATTTGTATATATTTTATTTTTATTATTATTTTAATTCTTATTTTCATTAAAGCTGTTCTAGTCTCCTTTTCTAATCATTAAGTCTTTCTTCCTTATTCCCTTTCTGTTCTCCTTTGGTGAGGGAAGGGGTTAACAGAGAACCTCTGTTATAGGTCTAAGGGGCTGCCCTGACCCTAAACCATGACATTCTGGCCCTAGCCTAGATCCAGAGTAATGGTATTACTCAGACTGTCCCACTTCATCTTGATTTAGGAAGAACAGGCAGCAGTAAGCAGAGACTTAACCCATGCTTGTACAGTGAGGCACTGTGCTCCAGGGACCTCCAGCAGTCCCAACTCCTGAGCACACATGCTGACAACTGTGTCAGGAGGTGATCCTGGTGTGCACTAGCCCTTAGTGTACCCTTGGCTCCTTGGTACATATTTCTAGTTCCACAGAAAAAAGCCCGGTTCCCCAAGAGCCCTGTTTTAGATGCCCAGGGATATAGAATACAGGGGCCGTGGAGGCAAACCCTTTGTGTATCTAGGAAAGGGCAACTTGGCTCGGCACAGTCTGCAATTTGCCACATGTGTCTGAACTAGTGAGACAGGGAAATTAAATTTAAAATTGAGAATTAGTCCATCCTATGGATGAGGAAAGGTACTGGAAAATTATAAAACCTTTTTTTGTGAGGGACAAAACAATTCCTTCTAAATCAGTAAAAGGAAACTCTCCATCTAGCTGTCGTATGCAAACAGAAATTTTCAAGTCATGCTTTTAAGCAGAAATAGAAACACACTATGAAGCTCAGATCCACTTTTTTCCCAAATACAGAGGTGATAGTGCTCCGGTTCGGAACTAATCCTACCTCTTCCATATGATTTCTACAAGTTAGAATAATTTATCAAACTCTGTGGAGAAAGAGGGTTGAGTCTGTTTTTCTTCATTTGTCTTGTGAGTGTTTTTCAGATGGGGATCAAAACAAACCATATCCTGCTCCTGTGGAAAATACATTTATACTCAAGATATGCAAAACAGGATATGACAAAATTCAGGAGAAAAAGCACAGCACCGCTGATACATGAGGTTCTGGTATAAATCATTCCTCAGCTCTGGGATTCATGTTGGAAACTACTCAGATAGATGATTTGATGCTTCTGAACTCTAAAAGAAAGGAGAACAAAAAGACACTGATTTACAGTGAAAATGAAGTCATGTATTTACACTGAAGGAGTCAAGTCCTCATCAGGATCTGTAATTGCAGTATATAATCTATTTTGGGTTTATATCCAACAAGTGACAGAATTGCTATGTAGTTATTTCATCAGAGCTTTCCAGTTTGGTCATATACTAAAACTTCTTAGTTAATCATCTACAGCACTGGTCTGCTCTTTTCTTTCTTTCTTTCTTTCTTTCTTTCTTTCTTTCTTTCTTTCTTTCTTTCTTTCTTTCTTTCTTTCTTTCT
>WTSP01025624.1:41461-52871 GCA_025331215.1 Actenoides lindsayi | reverse complement strand
AAGGAAGGAAGGAAGGAAGGAAGGAAGGAAGGAAGGAAGGAAGGAAGGAAGGAAGGAAGGAAGGAAGGAAGGAAATTGTGGATGTTATTACAAATGCAGTATACAGATACTATTATATAATTTCATCAAAACATAGTTTATTTATGTTTCTTTAGAGGTCTTACTGTTTACATAAGTAGCAAAAATATCTTCATAAGACCAATGATCAAGTTTGTTTTTGATGTTATTAAACAGAAATCTTACACCAGTTTTCGGCAATCTGGAAGTGGTTTTAGTCAAGTAGTGACTCAATAACAGAATGAAGCCATGCTACAGAAAACTTGCAGATACTGGACAGTACTTCCACCATTTTTTAAGATTTATTTTATCTTTATGTCAGATTGGAAAAAAGGATGAGTATTATTTTAATCTCTTTTTGTAACCTTTCTTTCTTTTACAAGACTAAAAGAAAATCACCATCTCCTGTAAACATTCATATTCCAACATTAAAAGAGTGAAACAAGGTGACCTATTAGTGTGAATTTAAAATTACTTATGATCAATTTAGGATTGTTAATTTGAGCTTGTAATCATTATTGGTGATCAAATAGAAAAATATTTGTTGCTTTGAAACTTTAGTTATCTCTGCATTTAACATATTTGTCTTTACAACATTCTATTTCTGGCACCTGATTCCAGGTTTATTCTTTCTCAGGCAGAGACACCCTGTCACTCTCCTACCCTCCTATCCTAGCTCTCTCTGCTCTGACTTTTTCCTTCCAATTGTCCCAGTCCCCACAGCTCAGTTTAACACTTCACATGTACCTTCAAGGAGGCTCACAGACTTCCCATGGAGGTTCAATATTTTTCAAGTGAAGACTGAAACCAGGAATGTTTAGGGTGGATAAAAATGGATGAAAGCCCTAGTGCAGAAAGTGCAATGCAATAAGGACAGTCCCAACAGGGTGGTCTGTCCATCACCATAACATTTTCTAAATCCTCAAAGAACTTGATCCTTATTTTGAGAAAAAATATAATAACCAGATCATTTTAAACTGGCAACTAGAAAATGATTAACTGTAAAAAGCTCTAATGCAACTTACAGCTGGAAGTCTCAGAATCACTTTTAGTTTTTTAGGTATGCATATGATTCCTTAATGGTTTCAGTCTGCAATGGAAAATATCAGTAAAAGCCACCAAGGTTTTTATTCAGTGGAAAATGTAACTTCCTGTGAATTTATTCAGGTTAGTTCAGTTTTCTGTTAAAGTTTTGCATATCTTGAATATGGTATGACCAAAGGGTTTGTATTAAACTGTGATATGCTAACAGCTTTCTGCCCCTTGCTTTTTTTCTGATGGAGAGGCAAGAAAAAGGAGCAGGTAGAAATGGGAGAGAAAAGACTGAGTCTTTCATCCTTTCCTCAGGTGCTGCCAGTTGGTGCTTTTGGGGTGTAGGTTATCTGAGCCTCCAACCTGATATACAGTACATTTCAGAAGTAGGTTAGTGAGTGGCCAGACATACAGTTACCCAACTTTGTAGGATAGAGTGGTGATGGACATTGTGGCGCTCTAAATCATCATAGAATCATAGAATAGTTTGGGTTGGAAGGGACCTTAAAGATCATCTAGTCCAATCTCCCTGCCATGGGCAGGGACACCTTCCACTAGATCAGTTTACTCAAAGCCCCATCCAATCTGGCCTTGAACACTTCCAGGGAGGTGGCATCCACAACCTTGTTGGGTAATCTGTTCCAGTGCCTCAGCACCCCCACAGTAAATAATTTCTTCCTGATATCTACTTTAAATCTACGCTTTGTCAGATTGAAAACATTACCCCTTGTCCTATCACTACACTCTCTGATAAAGAGTCCCTCTCCATCTTTTCTGTAGGCTCCCTTTGAGTACTGGAAGGCCACTATAAGGTCTCCCCAGACCCTTCTTTTCTCCAGGATGAACAATCTCAATTGTCTCAGCCTTTCCTTGTAGAAGCGATGTTCCAGCCTTTTAATAATTTTTGTGCCCCCTGCTCTGGACCTGCTCAAGCAGGTCCATGTCTTTTTACATTTAAATCTTCATCAACAGAAAACAGTTTATCTGACTAGAGTTGTAGCAGGATTCTCTATCACAACAGCACCAAGGTTTGTCATGAGAGTCAACCAAATTTGTAGCTCAGTGTAATCTTAGTCCCTTAAAATCAGAAGGAAAAAACTCATCAGCTCCTCTGGCTTTGTATCAGGCTTGCAGTGCTAAGTTTATGGAGTGCTGATGGCATCTTTGCCAGCACCCACGAGTGCTGAGGGAGCTGGCAGATGTTCTTGCTGTGCCACTCTCCATCATTTTTGAAGGGTCATGGAGAATGGGAGTGGTTCCTGAGGACTGGAAGAAATCCAGTGTCACTCTAATCTTCAAAAAGGGCAAGAAGGAAGATGCTGAAATTACAGACCAGTCATCCTCACCTCCATCTCTGGAAAGGTGATGGAGCAGCTCATTCTAGAGATCATCTCTAAGAACATGGAGCAAAAGAAGGTTATGAAGAGTAGCCAGCATGGGTTTACTAAAGGAAAGTTATGACTGACTAATCTGATAGCCTTCTATGATGATGTAATTGAATAGATAGATGCAGGGAGAGCAGCTGGTGGTGTATACCTTGACTTCAGCAAGACTTTTGACACTGTCTCCCATAACATCCTCATGGGTAAGCTCAGGAAATGTGGGTTAGTAGAGGAGACAGTGGGATGGGTTGAGACCTGGTTAAACAATAGAACTCAGAGGGTCGTAATCAGTGGCACAGAGTCCAGCTGGTGACTTTTAACTAGTGGTGTTCCCTAGGGGTCAGTACTGGGTCCAGTCTTATTCAACATCTTCATCAATGGCCTGGATGAAGGGACAGAGTGTACCCTCAGCAAGTTTGCTGATGATGCAAAACTGGGAGGAGTGGCTGATGCACCAGAAGGCTGTGCTGCCATCCAGAGAGATCTGGAGAGCTGGGCAAAGGGGAACGTAATGAAGTTCAACAAGGATAAGTGTAGAGTCCTACACCTGGGAAGGAATAACCCCCTGCACCAGTACAGTCTAGGGATAGACCTGCTGCTGAGAAACTCCATGGAGAATGACCTTGCAGTCCTGGTGGACAATAAGTTATCCATAGGACAGCAATGTGCTCTTCTGGCCAAGAGGGCTAATAGTGTCCTGGGGTGCATAAAGAAGATTGTGTCCAGCAGGTCCAGGGAGGTTCTCCTCCCCCTCTACTCTGCCTTATTGAGACCGCATCTGGAGTATTGTGTCCAGTTCTCAGCTCCCCAGTTCAGGAGAGACAGGGAAATACTAGAGACAGTCCAACAGAAAGCTGTGAGGATGATTAAGAGACTGGAACATCTCTCTTATGAGTAAAGGCTGAAAACCCTGTCTCCCACTGATATAACTTTGTGATAAAAGAAAGCTGTAGTTGTACTAGCAGAAAAAAAATATAATTTCAATAGAAAGTTCTGAAAAAAATATAACATTTGAGATTTACTTAATCTTCATGTGCAGAACATGTTCATCAACAGAATGCTTCAGGTTTGTATGAAAAGAGCAACAGCACTGGCTGAGCAGAGGGGTGGAACATAATACAACATTGTTTTGTTTATCATTTTCAGATTCTTACGCAATTTAAAAGCTTACTGAATTTTCTGATTTCTATGTTGTCATCAGCTACATTTTCAGTGTGCTGTACGTTTTCAGTATGCAGAAGCATGACTCATACTTGATCTGTTTGATCTGACCTATTACTTTGCTGTTACTTTTTAAGTATTTTCTTTTTTTCTTAATGAATATTTGAATTATTTATCCATTTTAATGTTATCACATGAATTCTGTTTCTGCCTCATTCTAGATATTAAGCACTAGATTTATGACTGCTTTGAATAGTTTGATTTTATGACAGATGACATTGAAGATAACAGCTTATACATTCTCATTTGCATGCCATATGTAGACATTTTTACTTGATTCTCCACACATATCCGATGGTAATTAGAGTGTAAAGAATACAATAAAAAAATTTTAGATGTGCTTAGTTCTTCCTGTGGATGAAATGTGTGCAAACAGTTTGCTACATTTGCAGATTCATTATTTGTAATTATTCACAAAATATCTTCTGATAGTTCTTTCTGTCTTCTGCAATGTTGTTGAGAGTATTCATTAGTCAAAATTAAGCTGGCTTGACAGGGTGCACAAACAGTAATATTTCTATTTAGTTAAAAAGTATATTTAATTACATTTTGCTCTGAATATCTGTCATTTTTCATATTTTTATTTTCTTAAAATATGGAATACATAATATTTTCACATTTACAACTACATGTTTAAAATTCAGTTTTTGAGTGAATTAATCTACTTCAGCTGATTTACCAGCTAGTTGGTTTTCTAGACTCAGAATCATAGAATAGTTTGAGTTAGGAGGGACCTTTAAAGTTTATTTAGTCCAACCCCTCTGCAATGAGCAGGGACATCTTCAACTACATCAGGTTAGTAAGAGCCCTGCCCAACCTGACCTTGTTTGTTTCCAGGGATGGGGCTTCTACCAGCTCTCTGGGAAACCTGCCCCTGTGTTTCACCACCTTCACTCTAAAAAATTTCTTCCTTATATCTAATCTAAATCTATCCTCTTTTGTTTTAAAGCCATCATCCTTTGTCCTGTTGCAACAGATACTGATAAAATGTTTGGCCTCATCCTTCTCATAAGCTTTTTTTAAGTACTGAAAGGCCCAATAAGGTCTTCCTGGAGCCTCCTCTTCTCCAGATGAACAACCTCAACTGCCCCAGACAGTCCTTACAGAAGAAATGCTCCATCCCTCTGATCATTTTTGTGGCCCTCCTCTGGACTTGATGCAACAGGTCCAAGTCTTTCTTGTGCTGAGGACTCCAGTGAGGACTCCAGAGCTGGACACAGTACTCCAGGTGAGATCTCACCAGAGTGGAGCAGAGGAGGAGAATACCCTCCCTTGACCTGCTAGCCATGCTTCTTTTTATGCAGCCCAGTATATGGCTGGCCTTCTGGGCTATGACCACACATTGCTGGCTCATGTACAACTTCTTATCCAGCAGCACCCCCAAGTCCTTCACAGGTCTGCTCTCAATCCCTTCATCCCCCAGGCTCTATTGACATCATGGGTTGCAGGGACCCAGGTGCAGGACCTTGCACTTGGCCTTGTTGAACCTCATGAGCTTCTCACATAGGCTTACTTCTTGACCTTGTCCTGGTCGCTCTTCTCTCTTCTTGTGTTAGGCTTTTGGTGTTTTTTTTCTCTTGTGGTTATATTTTTGTTTTGGTTTTGTTTTGTATTTTTTGTTTGTTTGTGGGTTTTTTTTGTTTGGTTGGTTTTGTTTTGTTTTGTTTGTTTGTTTTATACATATAAGCAAGAGGACTTCTGCAGAAAACATGAGTGGTTGGGTAGAGCTGAGGTGTTTAGTAATTACATTCTGCACAGCTGGCAAAAGTTCAGCTGGATCAGGTGGGCCAGATTCTTTGCATCTTGCCAACGATGCCAAGGTTTCTGATTGTTGTGTCTGAGGATACCTTTCAGATCCCTGCAGGGCCTTTAAGCTTTATACTCAATTTTGTCCTCCTAAATATGCTGGTACAGAGTAGTCACTGTTAAAGCACTGGAACATTAAGACATTAATTGTTTTCCAAATGTTCAAATAGGGCAAATCTGGTTTAGGAAGACGAAAGTTAGAGAAGTTTGGAGCAAACCTCACTCATCTGATTTTATACATTTGTAGCATTCTTCATATAATTCTTCATGCATAATTAATGCAATCCCAGAATGTTAGAGCTAAATTTATGCAAATATGGATGTATTTCTGTGATAATAAAATGTGATTTCAAAAGAGAACGAATCTGCGGCAGCACATATATCATAAAACCACAGATGAAGTATTGTTCAAATATCTGCAGTTGTAGACATATCTCTAAGATCAGCTTTATCATGGTTATATGTATCCTTATGAGCACACAAAAGTTGGCAGCACAGATATGTTGCATACTTCTGTTTTTCCAAAGATTTTTAAAGGTTACTAGCAGAATTTTATGATTAATGATTATTCTGCTGGTCATTAACCAGAACAGAGAGAAATCAAGGTAAGCTAATAGATACTTGAACCTTCTGCCTGTGGATCAAACTAAGAATGCAAAGAATATACATTACTTGTATGCTGGAAATTTAGGAGCTTTTTTGTTATTATCTGAAAGTTGCAAACCTAGGTTATAAGTAGTTCCCACAATTACAAAATATCTAAAGTTCCAAAAAGGATAGATTCTACAGGTGTAGGCTGCCATTAAAGATGCAGCCTAGAGAGAAGCTAACCTCATTCTGTCATTCTAGGCACATACGTAATCCAGCACCTACTGTGTAGATACCTGATGCTGGGTGGGATGAATCCCACTCTGGATATTAGGTTGCACATTCATGCTGCTTGACTCTGAACTGGCATTTGAGTCTACCTTTCCTTGTGTGAATTCAAGGCTTTTTTCATGGGTCCTACAAGGAAGAGTAATTGAGGTTCATGCTGTCCCCAGGCATCCTAGTTATTTTAGGATACATAAATTGCTCTCTGGATTTAAAAGCCTTTCTTTGGTTGAAGCATGTGTGATGTGATGTGAGCTTAGATTAGGTGTCTAATTTTTAGGCAGCATATAATGAATATGTATGTAGAGAAGAGAAACAAGATTCATGGCAACACTCTCTAAAGCTCTGTGATTTATATTCAAATTCATTCTCTACAGAAACGATATTATCTAGTTTCCAAGGCATGCAGGCTAGATGCATAAGGTATCTTTCTGGCCAGTGTGAGCGCTGCTGGCACTCCAGGAGTTATCATGATCTTCTGTACCAGCAGTCCCCTTTTGGTTTTGGTGAGATTAGCAGGAAGCTATGCACCAACATAGCCACAGTACTAAAAGTATCATGAGCTGGCTTCATTTTGTCTGTGCCAGTTGCTATTTACTTTTGGGCAAGGTTGTGTTCACTGAAGAGAATATGGACAGAACAATTTCATTAAAATCACACTTTGTACTACTTCTGTATTATTTACCATTATTTTCAAAAACAGTGATGATGATGTCTAATCAGGACAGTTTTATAACAGGAGAGGGTTTTTTTGTGGTTTTTTTTTTTTTGTTGTTGTTGTTTTGGTTTGTTGTGGGTTTTGTGTGTGTGTGTGTGTGGTGTTTGTTTGTTTGGTTTGTTTTTTGTTGGAATTCCAAAGCAAATAAGTGAACTTTGACTTCTTCAAACTTTTTTTTTTATGGCACTCCAGAATGGGATTGAACCAAGTTGCCACTTTCTTATTAAACTGGTGCATGTACTTGGACCAGTGCAGATGTCAAATAAATAAATAAATTGTGCTTATTATCTATTTATCATATTTTCCTAATATGTCTTTTGGTAAATCGCCTCTGACCACAGTTCTCATCTTCATGGTGAGATTTTGCCAGAACATGTTTTGATCCTTCTTCCTGACTTTATCATTGAATCATACAATAGCAGGTTGGAAAGGACCTCAAGGATCATCTAGCCCAACCTTTTAGGGGTAAAATATATATATATATATATATAGTTTAAATGAGATGGCCCATCAGTCTACCAAGCTGAATCTTAAAACTGTACAGTGTGTGGAAATCCACCACTTCCCTTGGGAGATTATTCCAATGTCTAATTGTTCTCATGGTGAAATTTTTCTTCTGGAGTCCAATTGGAATAGCCCCAGGAGTAACTTGTACCCATTATCCCTTGTCTATTCCATGTGATGCCTTGTAAAAAGGGAATCTCCATCTTCCTGGTAGGCACCTTTTATGTACTGGTGCATGGTAATAAAGTGTCCCTTAAGCCTTCTCTTCTCAAGGCTGAGCAAACTGAGTTTACTCAGCCTTTCTTCATATGGCAGGTCTTCCAGTTTTCTGATCATCCTCGTGGACCTTCTCTGGACCTTCTCCAGCCTGTCCACATCTTTTTT
Source organism: Actenoides lindsayi (assembly GCA_025331215.1). Classification (NCBI taxonomy): domain Eukaryota; kingdom Metazoa; phylum Chordata; class Aves; order Coraciiformes; family Alcedinidae; genus Actenoides; species Actenoides lindsayi. The sequence goes on along the minus strand of WTSP01025624.1, from coordinate 44,894 downwards.
GTATAGTGGGGACCAAAACTGAACACAGTACTCAAGATGTGGTCTGAACAGTGCTGAGTAGACTGGGATAATGACTTCTTCATCTCTGCTGCTGATGCCCTTCTTAATGCAATCCAGCATCCTGTTGACTTTCTTTGCTTTATTTATATGGAAAAGCATCCATTTTCTTCATTTTCACTTTTAGTATTTGGCTCTTAGCTACTCTTTCAGAAATGCTTTAATTTTTCTTTTTCCATTTATTTGGTGCTGATTTACACATACATGTGAAAGCCATTCTTGAACTTCTGACTCATGCCAAAGGCTGCAGCTTCAGTGAATAACAGACACAAATATGAGTAAGGGGGAAAGAAAAGCTTATTCCTTACAGTAAAACATGTCTGGTCAACAACCCCTAATTCCCAATCACTATTTATTGACCCTATTTCTGGGAGAGGTTCCATCAAGCTACTCAGATGCTTGGTTTGAACAATTATCTAAATCTTCAACAGGTTTGATGATCTTCTCTTTGGATATATTGAAGTCATTTGACAGATCCCTGACAAATTCCAGAGTTCACTACTCTTCTTAACCTCTGATTAACAACATAAAAAATGATCAGCATCATTAGAAGTCTATAGCCACTCATATTGCTATGCTCTGCTTAGATAACACAACAATAAAAAGCTGCACGGATTTCTTATTTCCAGCACAACAACAAGGTCATCACACGTTTGCTACTATAGCACAGAAGTGAAACCAAAGCTTGTAATAATGCAAATGTTCCATAAGGGTTTTCCCATATGCAACACACTACAATAATACTTCTCAATTTCTTTTTTTTTTTTTTTTTTCTTTTCTTTTTTCTTTTTCCTTTAGGAATCATTGTTTTCCTTTTAAGTCATATTAGATTCAAGGGATCTCTGCATCCTCAATTCTCAAGACTGTCACTGTGTCGCAGCAACTAGAAAGCACAGAAAGATATTTTTCTTTGCCTTCCATAGATATCTTGAAATTTTCCTTCATAGCCAAATATTAAGGAAGGAGTAGGGGCAGTCAGAATATGATGCACACATGTCTACATGTGCAAAGGAAAGATATTTTCTACATATTTCAGTTTTTCTGCAGTCAGACCTTCACAAACTGGCACCTATGGTATCTGCAGAGACAGAAATTAAAAATGCTGCCACACACCATGTCTCTCAATAAAATCTAGATGCAAATTTTAAACCATTCACATTCTTTCTATTAAAATCTGTATTGTGCTAAGTTATGAATACATTTTGTAAGCAAATCTGTTCCTATGAGACTGCACACACAGAACAATGAAGTCTTTTGTGTCTAAGTTGACAGTTCATGGCCAGTTTGTATGAACTTCAAGTGTGGCAAATATTTTTCTTTACGCTTGAATTCTCAATGGCAAAATTAAACATTTTTTCCCTTTCTCGAGTAAAGTTCATATAGTTTCAGAAAGTATTTAGAGGGATCTTTATTTGAATAGTGAAAGTAATTCCACTTAGAGAACTTGCAATGCACACAGATTTAGTGAGACTTTGTTACCCTTTCAGCACCTTTATTTTTCATGCTAGCCCAGATACTTACAATGTCCTGTCTCATTTCTGTAAAAATATGGGATTTCCATCGATTCTGAGTGTTCCTGATAATATGCCTTCAATGTATATAGTTTAGAAGACTGAGAGACCTATCACATCATCAAAATGCAGTAGAATATCAGGAATTGAATAACCTGTCATCAGTCATTGAGCATGTACAACATGAATGGAAACCATTTGTTCTGCAACTGCAAAATGAAATACTGTTGGTAGCTTCAAAGCGTCTTTTAATTGCTAGTGTTTATTTTCCGTAGTGAAAGCCAGCATAAAATATCTAAGTCACAGTGTCGTTTTGGAAAGTTGATTGTAAGTCAGCTTCATCAGAAAACAACGGAGAAATAATTTATTTAAAATATAGGCATTTCTTTGCTTATTTGTTTTTTAAAGTTAAGACAGACAGGACACTTCAATGTTTCATACATTGTGAAACTGTTACATTTGTTGTGTTTATCCTATGGTGAATAGTTAGGCTTCTCTCTCCTGGTTTGAGTGAGAACAGAACTAACTCAGTTCAGTGATTTTACTTTCTGGCTCAGTTCTTTGAACTAACTGCACTGTCTGAAGTTAGCAGCATGTTTTCCCAGGCAGTATCTGCTTCTAGCAGTGATAACACCCCACATCAGTTAGTTATCAAGTTAGTACCAAGTTAGTTAGTACCAAGGTTTTGTGTGCAGACCAAGGCCACTGCTGGACCTTGTGTACCACATTGGAGGGTGCAGAAGTAAAAGGCTGCACCTGCAGGGAGGACCAGACAGAACAGGTGACCCCATACTGACCAGTGAGGGATTCCATCCCATAGATGTCATATTCAGTATAAAGCTGAAGGACCATGAGGGTGAAGACTTCGGCTCAGGTCTTTTTCTGGCTTCTTCCTCTCTTCTTCAATATCTGGCATCCGAGGAGGCCTCTGTCCATTCTGCCTTCAATCCTGATCCGTGTGTTCCCGAATCCAGTACCAGAATCCAGCTTCTGAACACAGTTCCCATCTACCGCTGGAGACATCCTAGGACTCTCCTGGTGCTTGCTCCACATCACCAGTGGTGATGGTGATGTAATTGCTATTGGGTGAGATTGGATTAGATACTGGTTCTGTATATATTTGTGTATATTCCATTTTTATTATTATTTTCATTTTCATTAAAGCTGTTCTAGTTTCCTTTCCTAATTGCTGAGTCTCTCTCCCTTATTCCCTTTCTCTTCCCCTTTGGGGACAGAGGTGGGTTAACAGAGAGTGTCTTTTATAGATCTAGCAGACTGCCCTGACCCTAAACTGTGACATTCTCTTTGCTAGCTCCCTGTGAAACAATGATTGTTTCAGTACATATTGTCCCCATTTCAGCTGGATAAATCTTATAAGATATCAATAATTATATAAGTAAGTCTCACCTTTTACCTGAGATGCTATTCAACAGTTAATCACAAATAATTTGACAAATTGTTTTCAAAAGTATAGATTGTTTCTGGTTTTCATTATTCAGAACATTCAAAATTTTATGTAAAATGTGGTAAGACACACAAAGACATTTAGTAACTGCAGAACTCCAATGTGTACAAGTTCTATGTGTATACAAGCAGGTGGGTGTTTACACATATTTCTGTGATTTGTCAGGTAGTATTTTTGTTTTTGTTTAGGAACAGCTATATTTCATATGGAATATTGTACCACAGCATGATACTAAACCCTCAAAAATTACTGTGGGCAACTGTAAGAAAACGAAATCAAAGAGAACTATACTATTGTCCTGGTTTGAGTGAGAACAGAATTATTTCTGTTCAGTGATTTTACTTTTCTGCTCAGTTCTTCTAACTAACTGCACTGTCTGAAGTTAGCAGCCTGTTTTCAC
>WTSP01025624.1:23920-41361 GCA_025331215.1 Actenoides lindsayi | reverse complement strand
TGTTTATCGAAACACTCTCTTTCTGCTTTGCTTTCGCGCTGATAGCTTCTATGTGCTGGGTAAGCTTCTGTTTTGGGTGGATGAAGGGACTCGGGAACACCATGACAATTTATTATTTTTTTTATTAGATAGTGCAGACTATGGGAGGTGGAACACTAAAGCAGAAACTTACGACTTTCATATGCCTCCAGATTTGTATGTTATAGACATCTTCACTATAGAATTCAGCACAGTGGTGGTGAACTGAATTCAGTCTTTCCTAAACATCACTGACACCATTTTATTATTTAGCTACTATTTCATGACTAGTTGATTATTTTCCACTCATCCATTATTTTCACAAAACACTTTTTAATTTAAACACTTTAGATTTCATTACAAGCATGTGAGTATCTTAGTCCTGCGCATAAGTAAGTAAAAATAATCATAAGTGATTATTATGTGAAAGTTTAACATGACTACTGTTATACTTCATAAACTCTAAAGCTTGGCATATACAGAGACATTTAAAATATTATGTTTTCAGTGATTTTTTTCAGCTATATTCTTTACAAAGCAAACCTGTGTACACTTTCTGAGGAGAAAACTCATATTATCTTAATTCTTCAGAAAGTGTTTCAGGATATTCTTCATTTATCAGTGAAGACAGGGTTTATTGGGGAACTTAATAGAAAAGAAAAGATAAAAATGGAGTAAAGAAGCACTGTATCTTCAGCTGCAGGAAATGTCATCTTGGATCAATTTTTTTCATAATAGCTCGTGATAATTGGTTTAGCAACTTACAATAGCTTTAGGTAGATATTTTGATTGTTTTGAGGAGAAGGATCAATTAAACTGATATAAAAAATAATTGGTATAAATACAAAAACATAGAAATAATTTTTCTACTAGTTGGAGCTTATTAGTATCATATTGCACTGTATTTTTCTAGAACTCAAGTTAGACTCTTTATTTCTTGCTTGAGATAGAGTCAAAGATGCAAAAAGTCCTAAAAATAATGTATTGTAATATTTATGCTTCAAGAGAAAAAGAAACTATAATTCATATCTCTTCTTGGAGGGATTCAACTTCCCAGTAGCATTACTACAATCTAGTCTTTGTTCTCATAACAAGAATTATTAAAAACTCTATGTAAGATTTTACAGTTCTGAAGTGTAGAACCTTAAGTTTTAAGCAAGTCAATGAAAACAGACTACTGTTATGAACTGAACGTTTTAAATAGATTTCTAGTCTATAGTTAAACAAAAAGTTTCATAGTGGTCTACTACACTTTTGAGTTTTCCCAAAGAATCTATTCTATAGACAAAAACTATATCAGTATAATGCTTTTAAAAGTTCAATATCAAGCTCATAAGAAAGAGAAAATTAAAGAAAAAAAAATATTGTTTTTTCAAGATGCTTCTAGTTTTTGGTAGAACTGAGTAAATAACATAGTTTTATCCTGGAAATTTATCATGGGCTAATTCTGAGCCAAATGTTATTCCGATCTTTCTGCAGTACTTATTTGACCTTAATTTTTATTTTTTCCACATGTCATACCTTAGGGGCAGGGAAACACTTAGAAAAGTTCCTGAATTGGAAGGTGTCTAACTCAAACGCAGTACATGACTATTGGAGCCCTCAGTTCAATTCATAAGTAATCCAAAATCTTAAATTGATGTTAAATACAGATTAAACCAGTTTAATTTTTCCTTGAATGGATGTGGTACACCACATACATGAAATACACCAGATGACAGCTTCTGAACCTACTCTCAATTCTTTTTACTGGCATTGATGAACAATGGACAGTGAGCAGCTAAAGGTACTTGTGTTTGTGCTAAAATAAGTGAAAAGTATTAAACAAACTTGTGTCATGATGATTCTTGTTGCTTCTTTGATACTATTCCATCAACTTAGATCATATTATTCTGTGCTCTTGATATCCATTTGTACATGTCAAAAACAGGTGCAATTTCAAAATGAACAAACTTTGTTGCAATGTATTTTTATCTTATTGTATTTTATTATATTTTTATATTATCTTATACTTCTATACAGATATTAATTTATCTTTATTATTTATTTTACTATATAATGTTAGCAGATGAAATATATATGAAATGCATATTTAGGTAAAATTCATATGTACCCAAAACCTGAATAGATGTTTGTCACATGATCAACAATACCTTGTATACACATATATGTAATATACAAACAGAATTTCTTTATCTGCTCTATTGAAACAACTCAGACCTATAAAATACTATGTTTTATTGAAAGTTGTGTGGTTTATACAGCCTTTTTGATTCATGTGAAAAATGTTATCTCTTCAGCTTGTCCCTATTTTCTCAATAGAATTCTCTTTTGTTCCTCTTAATTTTAAATATGCATTCATTCTCATACTATATTTCACTCTTTTTTTTCGACTTAAAAAGAGTTTCACATAGTAGGATGTGTGTTATGCTTCAAGATATAAGGTTATTCTACAATTACAGTCAGTTTTGGTCAACTGACTACACTCTTTTTCTGAAACATACATCCTGAAACCATACATCTTGAAAACATTTTTTTTTTTTTAATTTATTTCTTTTATCCCTGAATTATCTAATGATCAGGTTACTTCAAATTGAGCGAGAAGTATATGTAACCTAACCTAGATGTTTAGAAATTATTCCTCTGTGTTAGGATTTCTTTACAGAGGCTCAGGAAAACCTGAAAAATTTCTTTATCAGCAAAGTGATTTCGAAGGTGACCATTGCTACTTTTACTTTCTTTCCTGAAAGACAAACAAGTCTTCACACTCTAGTACACACTTAAACTTCCAGTTTGAAGTGTCATTAAGTAAGGAGAATTTCAAATCAAAGAATTAAAATATCAGGAATTTTGTTGAAAATATGGTCATAAAAACAAAAATGTATTTTAAAAGAAAATTATCTGCTTTAAGAGGATTATCCTAAAGCACAGACTGCTGTCACCTCCAGGATGATTTTAAAATCTTTGCTCATGAAGAATATGTAGTGAAAGCCAGTTTATAGTCATACTGTCCTCAATATATCATATGGATTTGTGAAGTATGCCTCTTTTCCTTTCCAGTAATAAAGATATATAGTATAGTATAGTATAGTATAGTATAGTATAGTATAGTATAGTATAGTATAGTATAGTATAAAACCCATGGAGGATGTAGGTGCAGTACTAGTATGTCTAACTTTTGGTATTTAGATCTGAGATGGAAACAAAGAAATTCCAGGATAAAAAGAAACACCAAAACACCTTTATAACCTTTAATGGGTTGTGAAGTTTGTTTCCGCACATTAGTCAGAACATAATGTTTATATTTTTGTTAAGTCAAGTAGAAAAGGGATGGAGATAGTGGGGCAGGGTGGGGAAAAAGGAGAAAGGCAAAAAGGAAGGAGGGAAAGGTGAGGAATGGAGAGGGAAATAAGGCAGGAAAGGAGGAAAAAGTAGGAAAAGGGGGAAAAAGGTGGTAAAAGGGGAAAAAAAGAAAAAAGGAGAAGGAAAATAAATTGGTTGAAATGTAGTAGTAACGAAACCACAGGGAAAAACTAGTTGACAAACAGCAAATTTTGGAATTAATTTTGCTTTGTAGTATTTAATTATAAAACCATTGTGTTAATATTTTGATGTAGATAATACTATGCATTACAATGAAGAGAAAAAGGCATTTTTTCAGTGGTTTTAGATGGAAAATACCATGAGATTAATAAAAAAGAACTGTATTCGTAGATTTTATCTAAAACGCTAATTATCATGCCTGTTCTTTCATTGACAGAATTCTTGTATTGTTCTTACTAACACTAAACGGCAGATATATGTATCATAAGAAAATGCGCTTTTATCAGGCACTACCTTAGCATAGATACAATGTAAAGTTTTCTTCTGTAAATATTAGTAAAAAAAAAGACTAAATATGAGTTAAAAGGTGAGAACTAAGTGAAGGGGTCATAAAGTACTGGAAAAAAAAAAGAAAAAAAAGTTTATTTAAAACCTCAGTTTAAAAGCAACATTCAAAGAGATTTAAGTGCTAAAATGAATGAATTTTGCTACAGTATAAAAATATCAAGGGTCTGTAATAAGCCTACTAATTTAGCAGTATAATTGTGTGTCTGAGAAGTGACTAGCACTTTCTAAAGCTTTCACTTTAGAAAGAGTGAGACTGTGTGTGAACAATGAAATAAGTTTATTTGTTGTTGATAAAAGCAATTGTATATGAAATATTTATCTTTACTTGGCAATATTTACCTAGTCATCCTTAAGAAACTTTTTTAATGAAGTGAAAAACACAAGAGAGATCTCCAAAAATTGTTAAAAAGGACATTTTCTTTAATGCCTACTTTAGGACTCTCTTAGATTAAGTTTAGCAAAAATTAACAGACTAGTAGATTAAGTTAAAATATATTGAGACTAAAAGACTTTGTACAGAAGAAGTAAAATGTTTCCATTTATTTAAAAGATAAATTCATGTCTTAGATGAAGGGAAAACTAGAGAAATATCTTAGATATTAGCTTGGAGAGAGAAAAAAATTAAAAATCCTACTTTAACAACTGCTTAGGAACTTTCCACATGGAGAAAGATAATTAAAATATGCTAAACAGTAATATCTTCACCTTATAAAAAAGACTAGTTTCGGCACTGAGCTAATGAAAGGATGATAAAAGTTAATTTTGAATGAAACCATGCATGAAAGAAGGATGTGTGTGTTCTCTATGAAGTGATGGAAAAGAACATTAAAACATCTCCTTGAGCTGAATAAGACATTTTGTATTTCTTTGTCCACCAATCCTTGTTTTAACAGCACTCTTTACTTGCATAAACCATCAAAAAGGCAGACAACTAATACAATAGAAAATAAATAAAGCTTCTGCAGCAGGATCAAGAGGCAGCAACTTCCCATTTTACAACTTCACGTAGATTAAATATGTCATGATTAGATGAAGCTGTAACACAGGGAGTATGTTTAAACTATTTTTTTTCCTGAAAAGATTTTAATGGGAGTATTAAAATACAATTATCACTGAAGATATTAATAGCATCTGATGATAATCTTCTTCTTTCCTTCTATTCTAGAAGAAAGAACACAAACTAAAAAGAAATTACTTTCTTTCCTGACATATATTTATATACTCCATCTTATCCATGATTTTTTAAATTTGATAAATTAATGGTAGGATTCACCTAACCTAACTTCAGATGTCTTTACATTAAAGTAGGGTTCTTTCTACTGGAGATTAGAGGTTGTATTCATCGCACCTTATACAAGTGAGATGTAAGTACCTTAGAGTTTCTACTCGCACTCTATATAATGCAGGTTTTTCTAATCAACATGTCCTCTGTTTAGATGCTGACTTCAGGATGAATCAGTCCCTGACCAGACTGCATTGGCTGTACCTCCACTGATTCTAATGAGATCCCAGACATACACATCAGAAGCAGACATTTTCTATTCAGAAGCCTAGTTTTTACTCCAGATGAATGCATGCCAAAATATTGTAAAGCTAAGTATTTAAGATTATGTAGGCTCCTTATAGACACTAGAGAGAGATAAGATAATGACACCTTGAGGATACCTAGAGCGTAGATAATTAACTCTGACTGGTCACTTTATCTTTTAGATAGCTGCACTTAGCATTAGTTAAATTGTGTAATTAAGTTCTTATATGGTTATATGATTATCTGTTTATATCATACACTTATGTTATTATTCTGAGAAATAAAGTATACAGTGTCTTCCAAGGGGAGAAATACTTCAACAACACAGTTCTAACTTGTCATCTCAATAGTGAAGAGTACAGGGTAAAAAAAGACACAAAGGAAAAAAATAACAACCCTATTATTCACTGGTCAATATTTTTTACTTTACTGATTACTTTTACAAGAAAATAGACTAATTGATAACTGTGATCATTCTCATTGTTTGTAGCTGTGTATCTGCCCCCAAGAACATAGCTAGAAAATCCAAGGTGCTAACACAGTGGAATGTGTATTCTTTAAGTGGCTTAATGGGGAAAAAAAATAAAAAGGCTATTAACTGCCTGTTTTCCTTCTAATTATGGATGATTTTCCATACTTAGGGCTACATTTGTCAGCAGTCGAAATATAAAAACACTCCTAGCAAATCACTAATTCTTCCTTTCACTTACAATCTATTCTTGTACGATACTCAAAGTTGTTGACCCTACCTTCTAGGTAGAAGTGGAATCCTCCTTTTAGGTAGGAAAAGAAAATCAAGCAATGACCTCCATACTTCCTAATAGGGTTATATTCTCCTTTAGAATCTTCATAGAAATATAGCTTTAAAAATTTAAAATTGCAAACTCCAAAGACAGATACTTTATTGGAAAATATACATATTTTCTCTGATGTCTAGGGGAAATATGCTATAATCTGTGTCATTAAAAATGGACAGAATAGAAGTAAGTTCTGAAGTGATGACAAATTTAAGCAAATGGCTTTACCTTTCTGAGTGTGTTTCTATCTTAGAGGAACCACCTTTATGTCAGATGAAGTCAAATGCAAAATAATTTCCAGGATAGAAAACCAAGACGTGAATGATGAGTATTTTCTGCTCAATATGTTTTTGATTGAACAGCAGAAGTCTGAAATGATTTTTATTTTATATCTGACAATATTCTCAGAGCAACTTAAACTAGTGATAAAGGCTGCAATAACCACATGACTTGCATAACCAGCATATGTTGCAGTATGTCTTTTGATTTGGGCTTCCAATGTGAAAAATGCAAATATAAAACGAAGTGCAAGCATTCCATTTTTATTGCAAATGAAACTTATGACATACTCAGAAATTGATTTAGATATTTGATTATCTGTATTTAAGCTTCCTGTCATGACATAAAAATAATAAAATTTCAAATTTATAAGTTTACTCCTCCATTTCTACACATGCCAAGAGTCCATTAATATTTAGGTGAACTGGAATCAGTCATGAAATAATCACTTTTAAAAATGTAAAATTAAAGTGACAGTAAGACAATAAGAGTTTTATTCTACCTACATATTACATCTGTGTGTAGACCAAAATCTTAGAAGGAAAAAAAAAAAAGAAAGCAAAGGCAACAATGCAGTAACAACAATGCAGAAGTAGAAGCAACAATGAAGTAGAAGTAGAAGCAACAATGCAGTAACAACATTTCAGAAGTAGAGGCAGATATGGCTTGAAATACATGTGTGTCTGTCATAACTTTGTTCTGATTTTACAGAAGAGAAATGATACTCTCAAATCTCCTGCTGGAGGAAAGAACATAAAGCATATTTAGTTCTTCATGATGCAACTACAACTGAATAATGTAACTGCAAGAGGTTGCTCAGAGAAGGTTATAGAGTCTTCAGTCTCTAAATATACAAAACTCAACTGGACATCATCCTAAGCAACCTTCTGCAAGCAACTGTGCATTGAGCAGTGGTGGTTGCCTGGCCAGTCCCTGAAGGTCTCTGCCAACCTCAACTATTCTCTGATTCTATAGCTTTTACTACACTAAGGTCAACTAGGCACCTACTTGGTAAGCATTTGGTTTTACAGAAAAGATGATTATAGGATATTAGTGCAGTTTATGCAAATTTTGAAGAAACTCTACTTTCTTAGCATTGTATAACAACCAAGTGGGATGAGACTACTCTGGAGTCTTTTAATCTACTGCAGAGTTTTCTGCTATTTGCCTTAGCAGAATAAATAGATCATATATTGACAATGGCATCTGTCACACTCAATGATAGCAAAGGAAAGATCAGACTCCAGAGTCTTGATTTTTACATAAGAATTAAAATGGCTCAGAATTCATAAACTTACATCTCTCACTATCTTACTAGCATTTATTTTTGCTGTCAGTTTGGCCTCCATTCAGGTAAGTTGTTTCTTTCTGAAGACCAGTCCTACACTCTTTTCAATTCTAGTATGAATCCAGTGGATTTTAAAGAAAGGGGAATAAAATTACCAAAGTTCAATTACTCTGTCTAGATCATAAATTTCCCTGCCATATCCATATTAACCATTTCACCCCTTTTAGGCAAACATAAAGGAACTATAAGAAGTAAAGAGCGTTCTCTTAGGAAAGCACATGTTTAGAGCAATTTAGAGAGGCCTGTTACATATTAATAAGAAGTCAAGTGAAGAAGCACAAGTTCTAGCTAATCTGCTCTACCCATGCTTTCATGTGTAATGGAATTTTTCAAAAGCAAAGGATTGACAAAAAGCAAAAGACTGACATGTGAATAGGTGCTTATTTATATTTAAATGATGATATTTTTTAATTATATAAACCATAAATACTAGTTGTCAGTTTCAAAACCACATAAATTATTAAAATAAAAAATTGGAAATTGCTTATATTGAGGCAGACAATTGATATTAAATATTTTTAACCCAACCACACACTTACAGACTGTTGCAATTATAAGTGACTGCTTATAGAGGCTACTTACCCATGTGATCATCTGAAAGATAGAATTTTTGCCTTCACTTCTAGATCTAGAGTTATAGGGGTTTATTTTGCTTGCTGTATTCAGCCATCACTGAATTTAAAGTATCATCCACCTAGAACTGCTACTGCAGCATACACAGCAGATCATTATCAATTCACTATAAAGTCAATTGACATTGATATCTAATAACGCTTCTATATAGTAAATGTATTTTCATTATATCCTATAGGACACACATTTGAAGTGTGTCCAGTTTGAAGAGCACGCTTAGTTGCTCAGATGAAAGAAAAGCAATTTGTTGCCTTTACATCTCTTTTTTTTTTTTAAGTGCAAATTTTTTTTAAAGAACAATTGGAAATTATTTGTTGCATTCCAATTTTAGGGCCATCCCACTGATAATGGGTTTCAAAAAGTGCAATTTAGACATTAACTTTCACAAAGGTGAAACTGTGAAGGCTGAAATTGACAGTAATTTACCTTTCACTTTACTTATTGTTGACCATAATTGATTTTGATTTGGGATATTATAGCAGCATTGGCCATGACTGACCCTATGAATTTTTCAGACCAACTGGAATAATGTACTCTGACTTCTTAAAAAAAGTAATTTCCCTGTCTAAAATCTTCTGCTCCCACAGAACCAACATTCAGTTACAACAGTGAAGTTAAACCATCTCTCATATAAGCTGAATCTGAAGTCTCTCCTAGTGTATTTTTAAGTCATGGAAGGTGCAGAGTATCTTGTCTTCTTGATCTAGTCTTTCTTTTGAGTGCCCAAGATCCCTCTCCAGTGAAAAGGATGAATATGGAGACAGTTGTTGGCTTTGTTTCTGCTATAATACAGAGGTAAGCAGCTGGGAACAGGTGCCAGGAGTAACTGTGGAACATGAGAATAAAAAATATCCATAGCTATCTGTTATGTTTGTTACGTACTTGCACATCTTTATGTGCCAGTTCATAGAAGAGTTCTGTTTCATAATGTTTGCAGTGGATAGGTAAAAATACCAAAAAGCAAAACAAAACCCAAAAACAACAACAAAAAAATCAGTGAAATTCTTATTTGATGAGAACTCCTGAAAGCTCACTACCTGTATCTGGAATTTTAGCTTGTGACAGTTGCAAATGTTCTATAAAATCTGTATTAGCCTAGCAGCTCCCCTGAAATTCTGAATCCATTCTACTAAGTATTATAAAACTAGGTAGTACTATTCCTAGATGACACACAATAAAAAAAAACTTAATCATCGACAAGTAGAGGAAAGACTAGATGGCTTGGATGTCGTGAATAATTTACTGTTAGCAACTTAACATTCTTCTTCAGCAAAGCTGGAGCCCCATGGTCTATTGTACTGGGTTTGACTGAGGTAAAGTTCATTTTCTTTATAGTAGTTCATATGGTGCTATGCTTTGTATTGGTGATTAAAACAGCGTTGGTAACTCAGGGATGTTTTGGTTATTGCTGAACATGGCTAACACAGCACCAAGACCTTTTTTGTTTCTCATGGTTCTCCACCAACAAGTTAGCTGGGGCTACACGAGGATTTGGGACAGCTGACTCCAGTTGACCAAAAGGATATCCCCAGTAATATGACACCATGCTTAGCAATAAAAGCTTGGGGGAAGAAGAAGGAAGGTATGATGTTTGGAGTTTTGGTGTTTGTCTTCCCAAGTAATTGTTATGTATGATAAAACTTTTCTTTCCTGGAGATGGCAGAATACCTGCCTGCCAATAAGAAGTAGCGAATTAATTCCTCATTTTGTTTTACTTGTGCATACAGGAGGTTTGAGAATTATCTCAACCCATGGGTTTTTTCACTTTTACCATTCTAATTCTCTCCCCCATCATACTGCTGGTTAGTAAGCAAGGGTCAGTGTGATGTTTGCCTTCCTACTGGGGTTAAATAACAACACCTATACTTTAGTGAAGAAAACATGTAAGGACTGCAGAGACAGTTTTCCCTATTTTGTTCATAATACAGTGATTTTTTTTATGTCAGTAAGATTCAGCCTTAGAAACTGAAGAGGCATGAGACAGATTTGGGAACTGAACTTTGGGCTGACTCTCATTACCCCACAGCAATTACTGGAGCACCTCCCTTGTGGAGGAAGGACTATTACTGTCTCATATGTCTCAATAACTTTAATTTTGATCTGCAGCATGGGTAACAGTCTGATTTTTTTTATGTCTGGTCTCCTAGAAAGTATGAGAAGATTAGTTATTTGGGCTGTTCCTTGCTTAAACAATTCTACTCTGTCTCCTACAGTATAAACAATTAGATGAACAGAAATGTTCACGGACCACATCTGATCTGCTGGATGCAGATGGACTATGCTGATTTATATTGCACAGCTTCTTCATTTCCAATATGAAGTAAGTATGACCCATACAATTATTTTTTTTCTTTTAAAATATGGCTGAACAACCAAACAATAAATTTATCTTATTAGGAGCATTGTTTACAGTTAGCTTGACCACATTGCTTTTCACACAGAATCACACACAGAATCACACAGAATCATTATGGTTGGAAGAGACCTCCAGGGTCATCAAGTCCAACCTTTATCCTAGCATTTCTCTAACCCCTACACCATATCCTCAAGTGCCACATCTATTTGTTCTTTAAACACCTTCAGGGATGGTGACTCCACCATATCAGTTTTGCAAGGACAACCAAGAAGGGGAAGGGGAAGGAGCCTGGGATGGGGTTTGCCTGCCTCGCCGAGCAGGGACCTGTTTCCGTTCCCCCTTGTTTCTTGTGTTTTCTTCATTTACCTGGCGGCAAGAGACTATAAATTCAAAAACTTCTTATCTATCCCAAATTCCAAAATTAATGGGATGTTATGCTCTTCTTCCTTTAATGTTAAAATTCGCTGTAGGTGGTTTTAATCTGAATCTTTCTGAGTCTTTATAGAAGAGTAAATAATAGTATTCTAAATCTGATTTCCTTTGAATTCGAAAGCTTTTGGGACTGAAAAAAACCCAACAAACTAATTTTATTTGCCTCATTGATCTCTACAGAACTGGTCTGGAGGGTTTCTGTAAGTATATACACCTGAACATTTTAAACAACAATTCAGAGTCTATGCAGCTAGCTGGATAAATTTCTTCTGTTCAGAAAGAACACAAACAGCAGAAAAAGATGTTTATCATTCTATGTGGAGATATACTTTATATCTAAAACAGTAAATATTTTTGCTAGAGATTCTCTTTCGTTCATGCTATGCAGGATTCTTTGTGCATTCATTGACCTGAAAAGTTGTTGCATAAGTAGTATTTAAACTCTGAAAAGTGGGTTGTTACATAAAAAAAGCACAACAATCTCTTGTGTTTTATTTCTTTACTTTCAACTCTTGTTCTAACTAGTGTCCTCAGTTTTTCCTCCCATTTCCAATTTCTACTGTTTCTGTTCTCTGACTTCTGACCCTTTCTGGGCCACCTGGGCACACTGCTGGCTCATGTTCAACTGATTGTCAACCAGCACTTCCAGGTCTCTCTCCACTGGGCCGCTCTTCAGCCAGTCCTCCCCCAGTCTATAATGCTGCTTGGGGTTATTGTGGCCAAAGTGCAGGACCCTGTACTTGATCCTGTTGAACTTCATACCATTGCCCATCGACCCAGCCTGTCCAGATCCCTCTGCAGCACCTTCTACTCTCCAGCAGATCAACATTCCCTCCCAATTTGGTGTCATCTGCAAATTTACTGAGGGTAGACTCAATCCCCACATCCAGGTCATCAATAAAGATGTTGAATAGGACTGGGCCCAGTACTGATCCCTGGGGTACACAACTGGTCACCACATGCCAACTAGCATATGGAGTTTTACTATGATACTTTTGTGTAGGGTTTTTTTTTCTACTTTTTATGTACTTTTATATGATAATATCACTCATATGGAAAATGAAAATTCACTTCCCTTATTGTTACTGAAAAAGGTAGAGGATAAATTGGACATGTTGAATCTGTAACCTAAGGTAAATATACTATTATGTAAGTTAAGCTGCAGAGATTTCCTGTCATTTGATTGGGTGACACAGTTCCATTTTCATTTTAAGATGAAGCTATGGACATTTTTCTAATCCTCTGCGGACTCCTAATTCACATATGTGAATACATTTCCCTGTCTTTTTAGTGGCCCATAATGTATTTTGCCTAATATATATTTTAGAATAACAACTTTGTCCTGGTTTGAGTGAGAACAGAACTAATTCTATTCACTGATTTTACTTTTCAGCTCAGTTCTTCTAACTAACTGCACTGTCTGAAGTTAGCAGCCTGTTTTCACAGTGTCTGCTTCTAGCAGTGATAACACCCCATGTTTAGAGTTAGTACCAAGGATTGGTGTGCAGACCAAAGCCACTGCTGGACCATGTGTACAACATTTGGGGTGCAAAAAAGTGAAAGGTCACACCTGCAGGGAGGAGCAGACAGGACAAGTGACCCTAAACTGACCAACGATGGATTCAAGCCCATATACATCATATTTGGTATAAAGATGAGGGATCTGGAGGATCTGTAGTTCTTCTCTCCTCTTGGACTGTTTTGCCAGCTGGCTTGGCTTGGCTCAGGTCCTCTTTCGGTTCCTTCCTCAGAGCATCCAAGGAGGCCTCTGTCCGTTCTGCCTTCAATCCTAATCCATGTGTTCCTGAATCCAGTACCAGAATCCAGCTCCTGAACACAACTCCTGTCTGCTGTGGGGCCCAGTCTGGGAATCCCCCCAAGCCTGCTCCACAGCATCAGTGGTGACAGTGATGCAATTATCATCAGGGTGGTTGGGTTCGATACTTGTTTTGTATATATTTGTATATATTCAATTTTATTATTATTAATTTCATTTTCATTAAAGCTGTTCTATTTTCCTTTTCTAATCACTAAGTCTCTCTCCCTCATTACCTTTCCCTTCCTTAAGGGGAAGGGAGCGGGGTTAACAAAGAGCATCTCTTATAAGTCTAAGGGGCCGTCCTGACCCTAAACCATGACAACTATTTTATAGGATTTTATACCTTGTTCCATCTTCTTTTACATTAAGAGAGCATAGCATTTGGCATGTCAGCCTGGAAACAAAATTTAAAAATAGCTTGGCTTTCTTCCTCAGAGAAGACAGAAAAAAATAGGCAGACTTGGTTATCTGAACTATCTATCAGAGTCGGAATTAAAATTTTTTGATTAATGAATTTTTTTGTATGGAAGCAATGTTGTGAGATCAGTAGATGAATATATCCATGCACAGTTCCTTTTTCCTTATCATTGTTTATTCTTTAAATTTATTAGTCCATTTTAGTCACATTAAATCATCTCTTCAGGCATTAAGAACATTTCTGGATTAAATTTCTGTCTGCACAGAAAGAACAGGCTGTATCTGAACCACACTATTGGCACCTAAAATGAAGAAAGTCATCAGTGTTCTTTAAAGTGAGAAGAATAAGAAGAAAAAAAGCAGATGTAGAAAAGCAAATGGTTTGGAAATTTCATTATTGGTAGACAATTTTTGCTACACCAGGATGAAATAAAAAGGCAAAAAAAAAAGGTGTGTCATGCTCATATTAGCTTATCTATCTGTAACAGAGCACCTAGAAAAAAAAAATTTCAAAAAAAAGCCATCTCAGTAGTTAACATGAATCTGTGTTGATTGAAATTCCAGGACTAATGAGGAAAACTACAGTTTAAGTTTCTATTTATTAGCTACATGTATGCAATGGCAACAATGGCTGTAGTACAGAGACATTAACATCACTGAAAACAGAAAACACTGTGGAAACCCTTGTGAACTCTGAAGATGCCACATCTGGTTGCAATATAAAGAACAAAGTCCTAGACATCATCAGTGACTGTTTCATACTCTAACTGGCCTGCATCCCATTTCAGAAGATGAAAATGTTTGACCGGTTGTCAGTAGCACCCAGGATCTTGTTCAAAATGCTACAGCTGAAGGGGTTGCCATTACATTGATTCAACAATCTCACAGGCTCCAAAAGGGAAAAAAAAATTATTTAATTAACATGACAGTAATAAGATGATTGACATAAAAATAAGAAAACTTGTTAAAAAGAGGCTGAAAAAACCAAGGTATACTAACACAATTAAGGAGGTCATACTAGAACCAGGAGGTCAAAATACACCAACCAACAGAGTCCTGAGAGGGAGGAAAAGAAAGTTGGAAGGACTAAACAGCAGGGTAAAGGAAGAAGGTTCTTAGAAGAAAAACAGCATCATTGAAGAAGCTGAAGTCTTGACAAAATATAGAAAAGAAAAAGGATCATATACTTGGGTAGATGAAATATGAAAATGCAATAAAGCAGGCTAAAAAAAATAATATTTCAAGGAACAATTAGTAAAAGGAACAAAAAATTATAATGCATCTTCAAACACTGCAGGAGTCAGAAGTCTGCCAGAGAACTGTTGATGACCAGAAGACAAATTCATACACAAACCCTCATTTGCCTACATTCTTCTTGCTATTGTTTGTTGCCTCTGTACAATGTGGTTAAATTTGCATTTTAGACAAAGTTCTCATCTGCATGAGAAAGACAACTGTGTTTTTTTAATATTCCTAGATAATGAGCAGAGACTGAATAACTGATTAGTTTTTGCCAAATCACAAAGTCTTTATATTTTTTCATTTATTGAAGCTTCATTCTAGGTATTTCAAAACTGAGCTTTCCTCCTGAAAGGTGTATTTAATATTAAGACTAAATTCATAATGTTTTTTTCTATACTTGATGAACACTGAGAAGTATTACAGACTGGAGGAGATAAAGAATATTTGCTCACTCATTGTTAACTCTACTCAGGGACATGTTTCTTCCTGCACTCTTATGACTTATTCTTCCCTCCCTTTCTCCCTTTATCCTTTCCTACAGAAAAGCAATATAAAAATAGAATTAATTTATCACTGATACATTCCTACAAATGGCTTAACTGTTCAGCTGATGTTGATTAATATGGGGCTTGAGGTAAAAAATTTTTCAAAAATATGAGACAGTCTGACCTAGGGAAACTAGCATGCCTATATTTCTGACATAATTACAAAAGAAAGTACTTATGTCTAACATAATTTGTTAAAGAAATCTTTATCTGTGGTCATAAATAAATTCAATTAAACCAATACCTGTTCTTCTCCCTCTTGTGATGTGGTGTAGTAAATGTGAGGGTCAGTGATCTGGGGGGAATGCCTGATCCTCCCTTGAATTACTATATAGACTAAGGGCAGATTTGCCTAAATCTTGCAAGAACCAGTTTGATATCACGTGAGTCTCTAGGGCAGATTAAATATTGGATATCAGCACTGGTGAGGGAAGACCTATTCCTTTGTTTTCTTCTAAAAGCTGATGTTCCATTTCCTTGACTAAAAGACCTTCAACAGGAGACTGATGTGCTTCAGCTCTTTACAGCATGGATGAGAAAGCTGCACAGAGTGAGCTTAAAGCTATCACGATGCTGCTTTATGATTTATTGGTGCTTGACATTCTTCTGTGACTGTGGGCTAATTTTATTTAAATTTCTAAGAAATTTGGCATTATACTGACACACTTCACTCATTTGTCATATCAATATTCCTTTTCCATTCACTTTGGTTATAAAGCTGAAATTAAATCAGTATGGACCTCCCATTTTGTTTTTCTTTGACATAATTGCCACATTCTCCTTTCTTTATTTTATTCTTACACTGCTCAATCTTCCTTCTCTTTGGATACTATTCTGGACTCAAGAGGAAAGTGAGGAGGTACCCATCCCAAATAACTAACATTTGGTGGTCAAAATACCCTGCAGCATACATGAAACTGACAGTTCTGTCTCTGGTTTGAATTCAAGGATGTCAAAGAGGACGTCCTGCATCTCAGATGCTTGTCTCTATCACTAAGGTATTTGATGTTTTAAGAAGGACTTCAAAATGTTTTCAAGTAAAAAGCCTCAAAGATCCTTGAGCTCATTGAAATGTAGACCATGAGGATATTTTCAAGTCCTCAAAGCTTTCACTACAAAAGAAAGTGGTTTACCATCTACTTTGAATTAATAGATCATTATTGTTGCAACAATAATATTGGTTTTGTTCCCTTTTCTTTCCACTGGTAAATATGAGTCTTCTAGTCTAGATGCAAGCAGGAAAAATTCAGGAGCAGCTGTGTGAAGTCCATTTCAGCAACAGCTGGCTTATGGAAGGAATAGGGACCTAAAAATTGCTGTCTCACTCACTTAAGTGAGAGAGAAAAAAAAAGTATACTCCCTCGATATGTTTTAATGTTGAAGTTTCGTTTTAGAAAGTCAAATAAGATGCTTGGTCCAGTTGTAACAGAACTTCTTGAATTTAAGGCAGTCACTAGTGAAGCATTAGGCAGTTCAGAAGCAAGGTGCAGTCATGAAAGCCAGAACCATCACCTGTTTCTGGCAGACAAGTTCACCCTCTTTGTCTCCGTTGTCACTATCACTGGCATAAGGAAGACTAATTTTGCCTTGTAGTTTTATAAGAAAATAACTCGTGAGGATAATTTAACTTTTCTGATTACATGAGGGGCAGAGATTTTCATAGGTTTGTTTTCTGGGAAGCCCAACAGAGTAGAAATACTAATAGTAACAGCTGTG
Organism: Actenoides lindsayi; assembly: GCA_025331215.1. NCBI lineage: Eukaryota > Metazoa > Chordata > Aves > Coraciiformes > Alcedinidae > Actenoides > Actenoides lindsayi. The sequence continues at coordinate 24,340 of WTSP01025624.1, read as the reverse complement.
TGGAAAGTAGAAAGTATGCAGTAAGCATTGGCATGAATACAACTTAATGTAACTATTTGGCGATGCATTGTTACTTTCTCATGGCAAAGACACTGAAAATTCTTTGTTTAAATGTTTACGTAGGTATGATCAGTAAGTTCTGTGGTGTACAGATTATCTCATTTTTTATTCTTTTCTGAGGTGCATACGAATTACCCACAACAGTCTTCATGCAACACCTAGTCCATCAGATGTAAAGCTGACAATTTCTTGATGACCTTTCAACACCACCTGACTAGGACAGAGCAAATTGATTCTCTGTTGGCTATTCAAACAGCCACTAGGAAAAAGAAAAGAAAAAAAAAAGAGAAGAGAGAAGAGAAGAGAAGAGAAGAGAAGAGAAGAGAAGAGAAGAGAAGAGAAGAGAAGAGAAGAGAAGAG
>WTSP01025624.1:2540-18683 GCA_025331215.1 Actenoides lindsayi | reverse complement strand
AGTTCATTAAACCTTTAGTACAAAAACCCCTCACGTTTTTTAATACAGACTTGCAATACATGTAGAATTTTTCTGTTTGTTGAAAATTTTTTGAATGAAGTTGGTTAGACTTTAAAGAAATAGATGTCCCTTCCTTTTCTGGGCCATTTGCCACTGCCTAAAAGCAAGCTAAAACTGACATTTTGTTTTGAAAACATTCTTGTGGACAGATCATAAATGTTACAACACTTTGTGTCTAATTTTCTCCTTTAAGGATTATTCTCTCCATCACAGAATTTAATCATCAAATATATTTCTGTTAAAAATTAGTAAAACAGCCTAGGAAATTACTCATGCTCTTTTACCTATAAAAGAATTAGCTAATTTTTTTTTGTCAAAGGCTTGAAGAGACATCATCATGAAAGATGGTCATGTTTGAATCACTTCAGTTTGAAGTAGCTTGAAATAGCCTTACTTTGTTCATTACTGAAGCAAGAACAACTTCAAATACTCTTCTTAGGAATCATAAGCATTTGAATAAGGGCATATAAGGATCCCATATGTATGATTTAAGGTAACGTCTTCATTAAGACACTGTCTCATTAACACAGACAGAAGGATATGAAACCCAAAATGGGGCTTAAACACTGACTTCAGCAGTAAGCTTCTGCAACACCTAGATCCCAAATGGGAAGTCAAAATAACGTTACTAGATACAGAGCCTCTGTATAGGAAAACTACATGTAGAAAGAGTTGGATCTCACTGTGTGTTTCAAAAAGCTTGGATGCTGTAAGGGGATTTCCCCAAAATCTGAACCCTCGCCTGCCTCTTGCCAGGAGGTAATCCATGGGCAAAGAGAATTCATAGAATTCTGGTCTTCTCCAGGACTCACAGGTCTTTTCCCCTCCTTCCTTACTGTAACAAATTATTTCTAAAAGTTGCCTAAGTGTGACAGAACAGGTATAAGGTCTTCCTCTGAGGTATACTTTCCCATCCTTCCAACTGCCACCCTAATGAACAGCCCTAAGGAGGGGGCTGGTAAATCTGAGACGCACAGCAGTCAAGGCTTCCTCCTCAGAAGAAACCCGAGGAAAGTTTATCTCCTTGATCAACCAAGTGATCTTCAAAGCAGGGGAATAAACTCCATTTTCTTCTCTCTAGTGAGTTCCCAGTTAATTTATTTAAAGTTTTAATCCTTCTTGGGCTCTTCATCTAACCTTATTAAGCTTACATTTGTCTGTTTTCACAAGAGTGGAATGATGCGCTCCAACAGCAGAATAGAGAAATGAACCTTGGTATCAGTAATTGCTTTGACTATATACCTCCATACCTATCAGGGTGCTGCAATGGAGGGTTGCCCCATGGGAAGGGAATCATGAGCTGAGGGTGATGTTGTGGTTTAAGCCCACCCAGACAGCACCAAAGCAACCACACTGCCATTCACTCATTCCTACACACCTTCATTGATATGGGGAGGAGAAAATACAGCAAAAGGCTCAAGGATCAAGACAAAGGATAGGGAGGGCTCACTCACCAATTATGGTCACACGCAAAAGACAGACATGACCAGGGGAAAAAAAAGCAACTTAAGAAAACCCACCACTAATTGACCAATTGAATCGGAGAAGGACAGTGATAAATACAACCAGATCTTAAATACCTCTTCCCCCTGCCCCTCCCTTCTTTCCAGGAGCAGTTCTGCTACCTCGTCCCTGCCAGCAGTGCAAGGTGGCAGGTAATGGGGGTTGCAGTCAGCACCAGTATGTTTCATGTTGTTTCTGCCATTCCTTCTTCCTCAGGAGGAAATCTCACAGTCCTCCCTTGAGGCAGTGTGGCACCCTTCCACAGACTTCTCCAGCTAGTGTGGGTCCCTTATGTGGGCTCTAATCCTCACAGTGACAGAGCACTCCAGTGTGGGCTTCCTGCAGTCACTGACTTCTTTGGGAGCTGTCCTTGGCTCCATTGTGGGGTCCTCCACAGGCTGAAGATGGGAACCTGCCCACTCAGCCTGCCATCTCACCACAAGCTGAAGGGGGACAGTTGTTCTCTCAAAGGGACATGGTTGCTTTGCTGTGCTTCCCCAGTCCCTCCTCATCAATCTTGGTGTCAACATGGCATGGTTGTCTACCACCTATCACTCCTCTCCAATACAAAAGAGTTCCCCAAAAAAAGGAACTCACCCAACAGACTTTCTCCTCTTAAATGTTATCAGAGGTGCTCATTGGCTCAGCCTTGGCCAGAGGCTGGTCTGATTTGGAGCTGGGGAACCTTCACAAGCTTCTTACAGAAGCCACACAGTTGCTCCCCTCCCCCACTACCAAATCTCCTCCAGACACAAATCCAACACAAGTTGCTAGGACCATGTCCTTCCCGATCAGGGAACAAAGCAGCAGGGATGGAACAGGAATGGTCACCACAGACTGTGGTGTAGCTCAAGCAAGAACCAAGGCTGAGGATCTAGTCACAAATGCAGTTCCCAAGACAATGGGAGATGTAAATCTGCCCCTGTGAAACTCCCTGCTCTTTCTGCCCCTTCTCTTTCCCAGTCTGCAGGGAATGAGCAGGGAAGGGCAGCATGGAAGGGCAGCAGAGCTGGGAGCTTCACTTGGGTCCTGGCATCTTAGAAACAGGGGCTCCTCTTTCCCATGTGTTATTTAAAGACATTCATCCATCACCATACATTATGTACTGTCTACATAGGAGCAGTCTGGCTATATACACAAGAGTGGCCTTTGGACTGCAGTCCTGTTTTCAGGTATCATTGTTTGAGAGTGGGGGTGAGAAGTCATCCCAGCTCAGTGCTGAAAATCCTGAAGAACTGCTAAGTAGGCAAGGAAAAAAAAAATCTGGGTGCTTGAACAATGTAAAGATCAGCAGGTCCCGTGAGCTGTTTGTGCTTTAAAGGTTTGTTAGAAGCTGAGCAGGGATTTTCAGGACTGTAATTTTTTATGTCAGTGCTGTTTTTAAGCACCTCTGTCTAGCACTGTGTACTCTCTAGGGAGCTGTAGACATTGTCTTGACAATGACTCAGAATTGTATTTCCTTCAGTATACTACATCTGGTAATGACAGACAAACATACTGCCCAGTTCCACAGTATTGAATTGAAAGATGCAGATTGTTGTTTTAGGCTTTCAGCAATGAACCGTGAAAAGTAAAATGATTTGGTCTGCTACTCAAGGCATATAGCTTTGAAATGACAACCATCTGTCAAAATATATAAGCAAAACACAAACCTGTTGTACAAGAATTGTGTCTCTGAGACACAACTCCCTGTTTCTTGCTGAACCCACACACTATATTGAGGCTGCATGTTTCTTATTTCTTACATTAAAAAAAAGGGTTACATTTATTAACACAGGTGAACTCTGTAACTACACTTGTTTTTGCTAGCAAATTAGGATATTATTAGGTCTTGATAATATCTCAGGTCTGGCATAACCCTCTCCTCTGCCTTTTTAACATTTACTTTAAACTAAATATAGCTCATAGTGCATTATTAAGCAATAAAGATTATTCTGGCTTGGGTGAGTTATATGCTGTGAGAAGCGACTGTCCACTGGTATGCCCTTCTAGCTATTTTGTAGCATTTTAGAGTTTATGTGGAAGTGGTGTACTTGGAGAATAATAGTATAATACAGAAATATCACTTCCATGTTGGCCAGTGCCCACAAGCTTTTTATTCCCTTGTTTTGACACAAATGAACAATTTATTCACTTAAGGCAACATTGTATGTGTACAAGAAATCAGAGCGTAAGTTTGTAATTCAGCTACATCTTACTCCTACACACATTCATTCACCAGGCTCCGAAGATATCAAGGGAATTATGATATTTTTCTGTTCTTCCTAAAATCATCTTCTCTATTGAGAAGCCCATTGCAGAGTGCGAGGACAACACTAACTCACTGGGAACATCCAGGCAGACTGATTCTTGAGCAAGTTCATTTTGTCAGAGTGAGTTGGTAGCCTTAAATGTTCCTGGTTTAGGAAAAACTCTTGAGATTTCTTTATGAAGTTAAACCTTTTTTTTTTCTTTTTTCTATAAATTCTAATCCCATATTGCTGTGTCCCTAGATGTAGGCAAATCCCATTGCACATACTATAAGAAAACAGTAAATTGAAGCTCTGTTTCTGACATAAAGAACTATAGGAACAGCATCTAGCCTGTATGCTCTTAGTTTTTTCACCACCTGACACACTTCCTTGTATTTAATCGTCACAACATTAGATCTTGTTTGTTCATGGCCACTAGACGTTTGATTTTGAGAGGTTTTTTTCTTCTTTTTTTTTTTTTTTTTTTTGGCATAAACAGAAACATTCAATCGTATGTCACTGTGGGATCCAACATATAAACCAAAGCACAGAGTATCACTCTGTATTTACCTTAGTTCTTGTACTCTGCTCTAAGCCTCTGCTGACAGGATCATGAGCTGGACCTTTGCTGTGACCCAGTATGAGAGTTCATATAGATGGCATTTATCATTTTTATGATTGAGGGGTTTTTTTAATAAGAGGTAAATAAACAGAATATATGTTGTTGGCTATGGTAAACTTTCCTGGTAGCAGTACTTCTAAATAGCTTTCTAATGTCAAATGATCTTTTAATTGTAGTTACAGATACAAAAACTTACAGCTTTGTTACTCATTTACATCTTTTTGTACGTGGCTCAGAATAAAAGACATTTCATTTTATAATTATTTGTATTAAAATAGCAGAAGACAAGTTCATCTGGTTGCTTTTTACATTAGTCAGAAGTACAACGCTTCAGTGTGCTGCATCGCGGGCAAGTGTATTACACTTTTAAGCAGTACAGAGGAGATGGCTTTAGTTCTCACTGGTGAGGAACTAGAAGTTTTAAGTATCAGTCACTGTCTGCAGGAAATAATGGCAATTATATGAAATGTTTTTAACAGAATGATAGTACCTCTACAAAAACAGCTTGCTAAGTTAGGAAGTAGGTCTTCCAGATGTTTCTGCAAGAACAGCTAAAAACTATCATCACAAAGTACTTTTGGGGATGGATCCTGCAGATGCCAAATGCCTCCTAACCCGAAGAAGAAGATACTCTGTGCCCCACAAAGCCTTTTGGTTGGGAGAGTGATTGAGAAGGGAAGCAGAGAATAGCTGTTTTTCCATCAGCGTGCTTCAAGCCAGAGAAAAGGAAGTCTTTCAAGGAGTTGCCTTTTTTTTCCCCCAGTTCTTGTCATGCCATTTCCTTCTGCTTTCATGGCTCTACATAAAAGGGAAGGAGAAGCTGGTCTCCATGACTATAATTACTGGCACAGTACTGAGAGGTAATTAGGGGGAAAGTCAAACTGACTCTGAAAGTGGATAAGGGGAATGCAGAAAATTGTTAGCTGTATGCATCGGCCTTACCACTGTAACTTATATTTCCTCACCTTTCCTTCAGCCTTTGGTTGTTTTTTATGCACGTGTGGCTTCAGAAAAGGAAATGACAGTGAGAAGTGTTAAAAGAAATGAGTAGACTCATGATGGTCTAACCAATGTTGTTTAATCTCTATTTTTATGCAGATCCCTAAGTGAATACTTGTTATATTACAGTTTTAATTTTTAAAAGTAACATCCTTTATGTCAACACTGGCATGAGCTAAGTGGAATAAACTTTTTATTCTTTTCTACATACCTCTTCTTTATGAGATTCACAGACAGGAATAATTTCACTGCTAGGTCAATCTACAATTTAAATATGCAAAAGTGTAGACAGGAGAGAAGGATAAGGAAAAGAGAAAACAGAATGTGAGTAAGTTCAGTGATTTTCCCAAAGTCAAATCAATGACAGAGCAGAAGGTGAACCAAGAATTCTGTCTCTGAGGTTAACTGCTTCACTACAATGCTGTGCCTGACTGTGCCTTTCAGTTGTGTATGGTATCCAAATACATTATTTATTACCCAAAGGATAACCTTTTATCAATAGAGCAGTTATATTTTCACTCCTTTTACTTGTGTTTTCTTTCACAAAAGTCAGTCTCTGAGTACAGTGTGCAATATGAAAAATTCCCTCACTGCATAACTTGTGAGAATACTGTCAAGAATATCATCTTTTCGATTCTGAAATAAGCATTACTTGTGTCAGCCAACTGGAACTGTACAGTCAGATTACATGGTCTACTACAGGTACGCAGCACTGTGGACGTCTGTATTTTGGATCTCTATTCAGTTGACTGTACATGGATATCTAGTGTTATTTAACGTTCTTTACAGCACCTGCAATATCCACATAGATGCAGGCAACTGGGTATCTACTCATCAAGTGGATGTCTAACCCATTGCGATAAATAGTGACCTCATAAATAGGAAAGAGCCTCGAGATCTATTCGACACATTAGAAGGTGAACAAATGTTTGATCAGATGATAATACACTCTGTTTAAAGGCAGTATTTAGTTATCTAAATACAGGCACCTGATGCCTTTTCATAAAGGCCAGATTTCTATTGCTCAGGACTAGCAGTTCTGACCCCAGGCAATCCCTGCGTTAGATACCTAGATCATAGACAGATATAGATAGACAGAGCCTAACAATTAGACATCCCAGTCTTGCTGCTCTAAAACTGCTCTCTGTGTTTTGCCTGCTGTGAAAGTTACCTTTGTCTCTTACCATGACCACTTGTCCTTTAACTTCTGATCTTGCTCTCTGCTGCTTACTAAGAAACAGGGATGATCTTATCTATAAGCTAACTATATACGACAATTTAGAATTCTGGATAGAGCAGCATGGAAAAGTGTTTTCCAGCCCTAGGAACACAAGAGGGACAGCATTTACATAGTCTGCTGGATATACCTAGAAACGGCTCCCCTTTGCTCTAGAGTGCATTTCATTACAAGCAGGAATTGTCTGCAATCCTCCCTTTAAAAGGGAATTTTTCCTAAAACAGTATGTCTTAAAACCTTCTTTTCAAGTTAATGCTGTAGAATAAATAAACACCCAAACAGGCAACATTTGTATCAGAAAGAATTAAGTGATTCGAAACACAAAAATGGCTGTTGGCACATTAAATGGCATGAATGAAAGTGAAACAGTGCAGTACAGTGTGCTCTTCTTCAAAACACAAGCAGCTGTGACATTCTTTGCATAAGAGAGTTCAAGTTAAGAGGTGCCATGGCTGTTGATCTGGTAAGAATTTCTATCTCCTCTTCTTTCCCTAGCTTTCCCCCCATCTCGTCTGTGCATTGGAGAACTGTTCTGCTCCTTTGACTGCCACTGTCCTCTCTGTGCTCCTGACTCACTGGTAGTCCAGAGGTACCTGTAAAGTCTCTGTGGTGAATGAACCTTTGCATCATCTTTTACTGTCTGAAACTGATTTAGATCTTCATCCTGACTCATCAACATATGATGCTCATTCACCTTCCAATAAGTCTGGTACTCACATTATATTCTCTGTGTTGTCTTTTATTCATTTTTTGCTTCTTCATTGATAAAATATAGTGTTCTACTTGGGTTGCCCTTTTTCTTTCTTTCCAGAAATCTGGCCAATTTAAATTAAATAGTCAGTACTTTTGTTACCATTTTCTTTCATTTTTTAACAGAATCTGGGAAAGTGGTATAGAGTTGCCAGAGCAAAGTGTATTCATGAAAACTGTTTTTCCTTGATGTTTGAAACGTGTTTTCTCTGTTGCTTGTTAAAGAGCTAGCCCTGATCAAGAGAAACTGAACTTGAGATTTTCTTAATTTCTTCCCAGATGCTAAACTTGATTAAACAAATATGGCAACTCTAGTTCAGACATGGCACTCCTCATAGCAAGGAGCTCTAGTCAGACCACATCATGCACTTCAACACAACACCTGTTTTCTATTGAATTTTTTTTTTGTTAGAGTGCAAGATTTGTACTCCTAGTCCTTTTAACCACTGGGTGCCACCCAGTCTGAGTTTGTGATGCAAAAAGACTCCTTTATATAAACAGAAATAGTAATGTGGTAAGTCTGTGACTCCAGCAAAACAACAAAAAAGAGCTTCAAACAGGTTATGAGAAAAGGCTATCCAGACTTTATCCAACACTAAGATACTTAATCCCTTTGTGTATTACAAGTGCCTCAAAGTGTATTTCTTCAAGTTTATCTTTCTCCTAGATCTCCCAGTGTATTATCCTCAAATCCATTACACAAAAGTGATACAAGGCCTGTAGTTATAATGAAATCCTGGAAAACAGGGGAAGTGGTGTTGCCTGGAATGACTCCACAATGCTGTAACTTTTAGATAAGTGAGAACACCAAGCTTTAAAATGAGAGCTATTGAATTGCTTGGTTTAAATTTCCTATTCATGGGACAGCTTTTGTATGAAAAACAAGACATAAACCCAGCTTCAATCATCTTTCTGATTTCCCACCAATTCCCCTCTTTGTTTCTCTCCTCTCTGCTGGATACTACTTGTACTGATTTAGAGAAATATTGAAGGGTTAGAGATTTGTGGTAACTGGCTAAATACAGAGTGGGAATTTATTTATATTACACATTAGTCTCTTAAAAATGTGGGTTTAGGCATCTGAAAAGCATCCACACATTTGAAACAAGCTTTCTGAATACATTCAACTGAACAGGACTTGGCAAAAAGGGGCTAATGTCACAGAGCAGAAGATGAAGCCCTCTGCCTTTTATTTCTCTTCACAACTTTATTGTTAGGGATTAATCTGATAAATGCTATTTAGAATTAGACTATTAGTATTCTGTAGTGGAAGCATTCTGGGATAAGTTTTTTCTTTGCTTGCAGACATTATTCTACTTCATCGAAAATATTCAAATATTCACTGAGACGAGGAGAATGGTGATTAGTCTCTATGTAAATATCTAAATACCTCATCTGTATCTGATCTCTGCCTGAATTCCTTCCAGCTCCTCTAGTTAGCTTCTGAGACCTGCTGGGACCACTGGATCTCCTGCATAGTAATAAAAGGCCAGAATGGGATATCTCAGGGTTTTCAGTGTCCCTAGCACAGAATTTTGTTCCTGCAACATGGCTCCTGGGACACCAGATGGCCTCAGACAGACTCCTATGAGGTTTTGCTATATTCCTTTCTTCATAATTTTTAAAATTAGCAGCATCCATTTCAATTCAGAAAGTAGAGGTTGTTTGGTTTTTTTAATTATTTTTATAAGTCAGGATTACAGGAAAACACTCATTTAGGTAATTTTTTTTCTCAACATAAATGCTACTAGGACACTATTTGAGGAAGAGTTATGTTGCACTGTTAACCCACACAGTAGATACTTTATGAATATTTACTGCAGTAGGATTTGAATCACTAATGACACAGTAAATTGCACAGCAATATTTATCTGTTCATTCATGCTGGGGAGCCAAAGGTGATGTGAAAACTTAGAAAACTCTGCTTCATTTTTGAAAGAAACATTTTCTCCTAGCAGCAGAAACAATGTGAAGACCTGGGGAGAGACTTCTTGTGAAACATAGCATTGCAGAGAAGCACTCATTATTTAAAACCCTGAACCAACTTCCAAAAATACTCATTTTAAATAAATGACATTTAACTAGATTAATCTAGATTTCAGCAGAGAATAAATGCATATGTAGTCAGACAGGGTAAAGCTTTCAGTTAGACATCTGTCATGAGAACTTCTCTGGTTATAAGTTATTGTTTGATCCTTCTAAAGATATGTTGCCAAACACTCATTATTGCTAAAATGTCAGCAACATTTCTGCCAAGTGTGGGGGAAGTGAGGAATGTGGCCTTTAGACTATAGTTATTTGTCTTCTCCCAAACATCTGTAAATGAACCAAAATTAATATTTTATTACAAACTGGAAGGTGATGAGAATCTCCAACTTATCTTAGATTCAAAGGGAATTTATAGCTATTCATTACACATAATCTTGTGTAATCTGCTCTGAATGAGAGAGAAAACATTCCATTAAATTAGAAATGCTATTAAATGACCAGAACAACTTGCTTCATGTTTAGCCATAATTTGCTTGATCTTGACTTCCTCTTTGTTCGAAACGGTAATTAACTAGTGTTTGTGTGAAAAAGAAAGAGGAAAAGAAATTAACATTAGAATTAAAGGGAATAATCAGACTTCAGAAAATACTTAGCTGTCTAGACCCTGTTTAATTTGGTAGTTTAGCTATGTAAATAATCTTAAAATTCTCACCTTTCAGGAAAGAAATAGTGCCAATATTCTGAATAAAATAAAATATTCCCTACTGGAAATCTCTACTGATGTCATGTTTCCATGGTCTGCTAATGATTAGTAAGAAATTAGAGCATGTGGTCTCACAGGTACAAGAAATTAAACAGCATGCAATACATGATGGGGTTTTTTTTTCAGAGGGGTTAGCTGCTACTTGCATGATGCAGGTAATAGTCTCTTTCCTGGCTTTAAGATTTGTTGAACTGACTTAGTCACAAGTCTTGATTATATATTAGAAAAGGAACTAGAGTAAGTAGTAGAAAAATCCCCATATTATATCTATAGTTATCCTATTAAACTAGTATTAAGTATATTAATTACAGTTTTAAACTGAGTATCTTATAATTATTTTTCTATTCTTTGTTTCAATAGTGATACCATGAAGTATCATAAGCCAGTGAAATCAATGCACGTAAAATACATTTTATGCTATATCATAAGAAGCATCTTATTCATAGTTAAGAAAACTTACGATAGATTATATATATGTATATATATATACGTTCATAATAATATCAGTATGAAGTGCATTAGACAGATCTCAGAAGGGATTCAAATCATTCCAGAGGGGTGTCACACTGATCCCCGAAAGGAGTACCTGACCATCCCAGAAGTGGACCCAGAGGGGTCCCACAGAGTAACAGACAGAGTCTCTCTTCAAAGATGATCCATGTTACAAAAGTCTGGAGTCAGTCAGGCATCCCTGGCAAGGGCCCAAGATCCCACAGAAAGTTTGTGAGAAGAGTTTGGGGAAGTACATACAACATAGGAAGTTCTCAGACAGAGAGACACTCCATTCTGGATTAAACTTCAGATAATTTTATATCATAGAAACATAAGAGGGCAGAGAACACTGCCATTTTGAGAAGTCAATAGGTGCTGTTAATTTTATTTTTTACTTGGGGCAGTCAATAGATGATGGTGTTTTCTATTCATTCAGAACAATTTTCACTTTTCCAGACTGTTTTCCTGTTTTTGCAGACAGAGCAGGCCATGACAGTTATGTATTCTTACTTTCTTAAGATGTTTTCCCCTTTTTCCAGATTTTTTTTTTTTTTCACCTTTTTGGACCATAAGTGTCAATTCTTTGTTTTCTCACTTATCGATGGTATCTCAGGATGTCTTCAGTTTCTAGGTAACCAGCTGCACTTCAAAGATGCCAGCTGTGCTTCTCAAGAATGCTTCTGTTTCATAGGTCTATTTCTCAGGCTTGCAGCTCCCACTCTATCAGGCATTTGCTCTGTCAGTATGCAAGCAGACATCTTCTGCTCAGTAATTTTTCCCCTTCTAATCAGGTCATTCTGTTGAAACTTCTTTATTTGACAGATACGTCTTGTAAGCAATATCGAAGTTTCATTTTCAGAGTGTGATGTGGGAAGTACAGTGGTGTTGCACATCTAAGTTAATATTTTAGAACACCTTGTTTGCTACAGTCAAATTAATTTTAAAGCCACCTTTCAGGCTTCAACCTGACTACATGAATATACATTATTTAATGTATGCATACTCTATGTTGAGATATAAAAGGTATTTAGCACATTCTTCGATGTGCTTTCACTATAATTTAAAGCAAAGATTATATGTTGTAATCTCGGTATTGTGCCTTCTATTCTTCTGTCATTATGTGCACAGCTAACAGCATCAACATCAGTTAGGAGATATTTATATGACTAGTCTCTTCTGTTTTTTGTTCAGCTGGCCACTGAAACAAGATTAATACTCCTCTGGAAACTTCCAGTTCTGTTCCCCATGCAGAGCCTAGAAAGGTCTGTCCCATGTTGGTGTCAGGTTTCTAAGATTTCAAAAGTCTGTGAGAGACCAAAGATAATAGAGTGGGATTTCCTGTTGCAGTTGTAGCAGATCCTTTGTTTGAAGCATACGTTCCCCTAGACTGTAACTCAGAAGAATATATGCATTATGCTTTTAGATAAAAGGCTAACTAGCCAGTCTGAAAAAAACAAACACTATAGCAGCAATATAAGGACCAGGTTTCAAGCCTGCAATGACATTTTTACACCTTTAGATGTTTTGAGTTCCAAAGGAAACATGAATTTAATCTGAATTGAATTTACTTTGCAAAGACAGTACTTCTTGTTCTCTGCTACCTGCTGTTTCATTGTATGTCCACTGGAAAGCTTTCAGCATTCATTTTCATTTCAGCATACGAATGTCATTTTTTGTTAAGCGTGAAACAGACTGTTTCAAGTTTTTGTGAAATGCTGATTTGTCCCACCAACTGGTTTCCATATCTTTACAAAAAAACCCCCAAACAATTGGTGTGAGAGAAGCCAGTATTTTAGCTCACTACATATTTTGGGTTTGACACATTTCAAAACCCAGCAGTAGTGATGGTTTTTCCTGTACTGAAAAAAAAAGTCGCTTTCACCTGTTACCAGTAATTCTAGCAGAGAAAAAGAAAATGTACGCACAGCAAAATAAAGATGAATTACCACACAGACGCTATGCAGAAAGAATGCAAAGTGGTTGGGGATCTGCCCAATGCTGGCCTCAGAGCTGCTGTTCAGCCCGCAAGACTGCAGCTGCAGCTGTAATGCCCTCTTCAGTGGGCTCTGATGGCTCTCATTTAACTAATTTAATAATTCTGAGTTATTAATCATACATTCTTGTCTGAACCAGTAGCTCAACTTTGCCAAGGAAGTCCGAACATAACCTCCAATCTCATGAAAGATGTGAGCTTGGGCCCAGATTTGTCTTAAGACGAAATCTTGCTTGGGTTTCAATCTTCCATGGCAAGCACTGTGACTGTGTAACTATATGGTCTTGCTCACAAGCCATGCTTTCAGCAAACAGGAGTGAGCCCAAAGAATGGCAGTGTTTACATCTTGTTGAGGAGGAATGGGGAGGAGGGGATTACGTACTGAAGCTTACAGTCACATAAGCACCCCACTTCATAAGCCCAGGAGGTCTCTGGAACTTCAAACACATCTACTGCAGCACACCTTCAGTTTCAACTAGTTGCTCTCCTAATCATTCTCATGATTGAAGCCATATATCCTGTTCCTAGATGCCAAGCGATCCAAACCCTGTATGCAGGCAGCCAATGTCCAGGCTTGGGAATGGGAATTATCTGACTGAAAGTTAAGAGCATAATTTGTCTCATCTTAAAGAAAATGCCAAAAAGATGGCAGATGTATCACTCTACAAATGTTCACTTCTAGGTTACTGTTTCAGATGTAGCCTTCTTCAATATAGATGTAAACAATGAGAATTATATATGATGAAACTCACCTTGAAGGTCCCTTTTCCATTCCATGGACTGAGATCAAAATCAAGGATGTTAATGATTTATTTTTTTTTTTTTTAAGTTAGACAAATAGAAGATCTATTCTTCCAGTGAAATACAGTGAACAATGGTATTATTTGTCTGATTTTATTCTTTAAACTCAAATTACAACTAATAGCAAGGAACAGATGTGTAGGAGTCTAGGACATGACCATAGAGTTCTGAACATAGCATATATAGCAATTCTTCTAAAGCCATCTGTGATTTGAGATGTAATTACACAGAGGAAAAGTTATACAACTGCAGTAATATGGATTTCTTTGGAGATACGTTCCGCTATGTGCAACCCTAATACCCTTTTCTGAAATACCACACAATGTCTTTTTTGTCCACAAAAGTCCCCAAACTCAGCACACTGCTTAGTCTTTTCAAAGACTGTGGGTATCTCTAGGAAAAGCAAATGAGAATTGACTGTATATACTGATTAGTTTTAATGTTTAAAGGCTTGAGAGCTACATCGCATATATCTTTTTCCTTTTTTTTTCATTGTAGTCGGAGAGAAATAAAGTTCGATAGCTCCTCTTATATAACCTTGAAATTCAATCATATCTTGTTTGTGGTCTATTGTTAAGTAAAGCAGCATTGAAAAGTTTCTATTCACCAGATCTTTACTTGGATCAAAACTGAAAATTAATATGGCCATTTTGCCCTGAACTATTCACATCTCAGTGAACATTCACCTGGGTTTGATTGGCAGTTTGAGGTTATGAGAAAGCTGGGGCTGCCAGGGTAGTACAAGCCAAAACACAGGCAGATCTGGGTGAAGGTTTTACACAGTGTTTAGTTGAATTTTATATATATTTGAGCTACTAATATCCCTCTGTACTTTTAGAAACACCAGGTTCATGCACAGATTCTCCTATTTGTTAATTTCACAAAAATAATGGTTCAAAGAGAGTTTCCTCAGTTTCATATCAGTTGTTTAAGAATAGTTAATATTTTAACTTTTCATCTCTCCTCTAGCAATGAATTTCAATTTCTTATTGTGAGTAATGTTAATTTAACATTCTGTTTCAATCCAATGTATTATTTTCTTGTTAAAAAAACAAAAAAAAACCACCAACAACCAACCCTGTTGTATTTTTCTTTGGGAATGCATGAGCAGCTCTGAGACATCAAAGTCAAAGTCTATCATTTGAATCAAGTAAAGCATGGAATTCATCCCAGGATTCCTGCACTGCAGGTAAGCTAAGTGTCTGCAACATTGATGCAAGATAGTGGGAAGAAAATCTCAGGATGCTAACTTTCATTCTTAGTCTCACACCACCCCCACATCTATAAAGCGACATCACAGAATCACAGAATCACAGAATCACAGAATCACAGAATCACAGAATCACAGAATCACAGAATTACAGAATTACAGAATCACAGAATGTTAGGGGTTGGAAGGCATCTCAAAAGATCATCTAGTCCAACCCCCCTGCCAGAGCAGGATCACCTAGATTAGGTCACACAGGAATGTGTCTAGGTGGGTTTTGAATGTCTCCACAGAAGGAGACTCCACAACCTCCCTGGGCAGCCTGTTCCAGTGCTCTGTCATCCTCACTGTGAAAAAGTTTTTCCTTATGTTTACATGGAACGTCCTATGTTCCAGCTTGCACCTGTTGCCCCTTGTCCTATCACTGGTCATCTGGATGTCACTGAGAAGAGCCTGGTTCCATCCTCCTGACACTCAGCTTTTACATATTTATAAACATTAATGAGGTCACCCCTCAGTCTCCTCTTCTCCAAGCTAAAGGGACCCAGCTCCCTCAGCTTTTCATCATAAGGGAGATGTTCTGCTCCCTTAATCACTTTTGTGGCTCTGTGCTGGATTCTTTTGAGCAGTTCCCTGTCCTTCTTGAACTGCGTGGCCCAGAACTGAACACAGTATTCCAGATATGGCTTCACCAGGGCAGAGTAGAATGGGAGGAGAACCTCTCTTGATGTACTAACCACATCCCGTGTAATATACCCCAAGATACCATTGGCCTTCTTGGTCACTAGGGTACATTGCTGTCTCACAGTCATCCTGCTGTCCATCAGGACCCCCAGGTATGTATTTTTCTTCTTGAGTGCAATTTTCATCCTGACATGATTATTCTCTCCAGACCAGCTCCAGAAGAACCTTCTATGTAGTGCTTATTAATTATTATTATATATATTACATATAAACATAATATATAATATCTATTGTAGATGTTATATATATTACCATGTAAAATTATAATCATTATTAAGACTACTTATAGTCAAATACCTTCATAAATCCTTGAAATAGAGACAGTTTCAGAATTTCAGTCCTATTATATATAATTCATACCGATAACATAATAATATCAAATAAAATCAGCTCTTCATTTCAGAAAGAACATTAAGTGTTTTTCTCACCTTCAAACCTTTTAAGCTAAGCAGAATTATTATTTGAATTATTATTTTTATTATTATTATAGATATTCAAATGGAGTATGCAAAGCAGGAATGTTCATAACATTCAGTTTTCACATACTCAGAACTCCCTGAAATATCTACAACGCAACCTCAAGATTCAAAACAAACTTTCTGTCCTGTCACAGTTTAGGGTCAGGACAGCCCCTTAGACCTCTCTGTTAACCCCCCTCCTCCCCAAAGGGGAAGAGAAAAGGAATGAGGGAGAGAGACTTAGCGATTAGAAAAGGAAACTAGAACAGCTTTAATGAAAATGAAATTAATAAT
>WTSP01025623.1:40762-62791 GCA_025331215.1 Actenoides lindsayi | reverse complement strand
ATTCCCATGTTAATATGTGCAGCTGTGGGAATCTCTGCCCAAACCTGTCGTGCCATACAGCTGAGAGGGAAAATAGGGGGAAAGAAACTCATGTTTATTCTTTTCCAACTTTCTCATTTCATCTCATTTTTGCAAATTGCTTTCTGTGTCTGGATGGGAAATAACAATTTTGTATTAGAATTTTTTGAGACTTAGGGTCAAATAACCCGTGGTAGTGCTCTGGAAAAACTAATCTCTTTAGATGTCCAGGCTGGTGTCTAAAGTAGCACATAGCCATGATGGCTGACATTTGAAGAATGCCAGATGATCTTTCCAATACTTCTACCTTCCCAAGTCTTTTTAGAGATACTTGGGAAATGATTCTGAATAGTCTAAAAGCCATGACTAGTTAGGGACTACTATCTATAGAGTGTAACTCTAGGAATATTTTGAAATTAATCTCTTACGAAGGTCTTGGGTTTTTGGTCTTTAGCTGTCTGTATGAGATCAGCTCTTCCAAGTATAAGTGACAAATCAATGTCAATGTCTTTCTCTTGCAGCAAGGTCCAACCATCCCTATTTGCATATATCTTATTCTGTTTGTCTTTCTGCTGACTTAACCTCCAGATGAGTATTCTGTTCCTTCAGACATCTTGCTTCTTACAACCATTGCCATCAGTGACACATATACATCTCTTAGATATAAGGGTACGTGTGACTGGGGGAAGAAGAAACACAGGGCAAAGGAGGCCTCTCTGAAGCATCTCACTAAAGGTGTAGAACAGAGCAACTCCAGAGTTGCTGATTTTCATTTGCTTTCTGTGCTAGGTTCTGAGCAGTGATTCTGTAGTTCCTTGCTAAAGCCTTGACTGGCTGTTCAGCTCAGCACCTATGGGTCAGTTTCTATATAGTGGACTAATTTGTGAGAGGACAAGTTCTTTTCACTTGGCCAAAGTGCCACACTGAGTTTCTGGGAAACAAAGTAGTTCACCACAGCTGATGCTACTACAAAACAGGTAATGCAAATGCTGATGTTACTGACAGGTAACATGTTTCACAGTGAACAGGGTTTAGAATAAGTCACTTCTTTGGAATGAGCTCTGCTATGTGGGACTTCTATGAGGGAAAGCAATGTTATGGGCCTTCAGGACTTAATTTCTCCACCTTGAACACATCCAAAAGATATTTAGGTGGTCAGGTCATGGTTTTTACTTCAGAAAACAAAACCAAAATGTTATAGGTTTGGTTTGGCAAACACCCATGTCTTCAATATCATGATGTGTTCTCAAAAGGGACGTCTCTAGCTTTGCTCCTGTGCCAGCTTTAACCTATTCAGCCTTAGGCTTAATATTTTCAGAAATTTCTCCTTTTATCATGTATATCAATGTCCTGACTGTAACTTTTCCTTCTTACAGATTAGCACAATCACACTTTGGAGCCAATCTGATTTATTTTCTGTCAAAAGAAATGAATCTTTTATGTTCCCTTTGTGAAAGGGATACATGTTGCAGGGAAACTGTTATTGAAAACAACTATTTGATTAACAACATAAGCATTTCCAGGGCTAATTTCTATGTTTTTCAAGGGACAGCTGTAACTACTGCTGTGGTAGAGACTGATAAAGCAGTGGACTGTGAAACCTACCAAAGACTGTTACATTGATAGATGTGCATTTCATGTTTTACAGCAGTGTCAAAGCTTTATGGCCCACTGTTGACAGTTTTCAACTAATTGAAATTAAACCTGCCATTTGCTAGTAGAGTGGACTTTTGCATCCTTTCACTTTCAGGTTTCAGGTTACATATTAGTAATTTTATTATGCTCTGAACAAGATTTATGCCTCTTACCTGCTAAACCTTTTGAAAAGGAGAGTAATGTTTTATCTTTTTTTTGTTTTGTTCGTGGTATTGGAAACCTTTTCGGGAAATGCTGTTAAACATATTCTGGCATGAGTTCTTATTGGTACTAGCTGTTCATCTTGTACTACTACAGATCAGGATCATCTGTGAACCCAAGCTTCATCTGAGGAATAAACTGCTAATTTGTGTTTGTTCAAACTGTTTAAAACCAACATAACAATAACAACCCATGTTTATCCTTTGTGAAGGGTTAATGATGCACTTTGGTTTAATTGGTGAGTAATTCCTGTGTGAGAACACAGGACACAGTGAGAACACTGGTGGGCTCAGTTTAAAATCAGATGAGGAAAGATCTGAGGGGTGCCACTTCCAAGTTGGTGATTGTACAAATCGCTCTTACCAGACACAACTCATTTAAAAATAAGTGGTGACTTACTTGTTAAGTCTGTGGACTTGATATTGTACTTTTCTCATTCTTCAGTACATTTGTTAATACAGTGAAGGCACACACAGTGTATGCAACTGATGAAAACAGTTGGCAGCCTAACAGTGGAAGGAACTTCAGATATGGACTTTTAAAATGCTAAACTATGCTTGGTCGTAACTATGAGAAAGCCAAGCAATCATAGTGGTTTGGAGTTGTTGTTATTTAGTAGAGTACACAAAATGGTAAAATGGAATAGGGAGACATGTAGAGAGAGGGAGCTGAAACTTGAATATTTAAAGTCTTGTTATTTAAGGAGGAAAAAAAAAAAAGTATGGCGTGGATTTTTCCTTAAGTCTCATACATAATCACTGATAACGTGCTGTTGATATTCAGGACTTGGAACAGAAATCCAAGGGCGTGGTGAAAAAGGAAAGGGACTGTACCAGAAACCACAGATGAGCAATAGGGAAAATAAGTGAAAGAGTGGGAAAGTTCCTTTCTTTGCTGCCTCTTTTGTTTCCTTTCCTCTGGTTCACCCATTTGTACCTGTTTCTGTTCTGCCTTGAGCAGTGAAATGCTCATGCAGAGGGATAGTTTTACCCATCTTTTCTGGAGAAAGATGAATGACAAAATGCAGCAGTTGATCTTGGTGAACTGCAGAGTAAGGGTATAAGCATATTTCTTGATAGGTGCCCTCCTGAACTCTCAAGTTTCTTTCAAGAAATAGAGACTAACATTGTTCTAGTACTGAGGAAAGACCAAAGATATAACTTAGTGTGCAAAGAGCTGTATGATACCATAATCAACCCCCACAAATTGTGAGCACTTACACAGAGTAATTCTCAACTCAGGAGTTCTAACCAAGCTTTCACAAAACACATGTTTTTCCAGGCAGGATTTCTAGTGTTGTACAAATGAATACTATGGATGTTTTCACTGATGCAATTAGTAATGAAATCTCTACAGCATATTCAGGGGAAATGTTAACTTGTGCTTTCTATTTTAATGTCTGGTGTAAGGTGAGTTAAACCTCAAAATACTTACTAATGCTTTTTTAAAAATAAGAAGCCTAGGTGTCACTTCTAGTTTAAAGCTATACAAATGAAGTTGGCATTAAATAATAGCATGAAAGTGGTAGTGGCTTTTCTTGAGGTGCTGGGAGAAAAGAGAAAAATATTCGGAATTAGTGTTGTTTTTAGACTCTGGAGAAAGATTGTTGCTAATCACTGCTTAAATACAGATGTCTAAAGGTATTTTTAAAACATACCCACAGCTTCCTGGTGTCATTCACATCTATTCTCTTCCTAATCTGTTTAATACACCAGGAGGATGGAGTACTCAGTCTAAAGGCGGCATTAAAAAAAATAAATCTCATTATTTAGATCTGTACCTTCAAATGATTACCTCACCAAAATCTTAAGAAAGTAGTCATGGGATTAATTGAAGAATCCTTAAATGTATAAGTAATTCACTGAAATGTGAGAAGTGGCCAGTAGGACTAAATGCTCCCTGGCTTTCCGAAGGGAACTTCTCCAGAAGTCTGACCTGTTCAGTATAGTCATAAATGCCTTGGAGGGGAGAGTGTGTGCAGCGAGGCAGCAGGAAAGTAGGGTACTCAGACCAGGTAGATACAAAAGATGGCAATAACATGCCTGATGAAATACAGTGTGGATAAATGTCAAGTGATGTCCTTCCTGAGGAGACTGAGAAGGACATCTTATGTTCTTGTAACAGTGTGCTGCTCTTGCTTCACTAGAGTGGTAATAATCAGATTTCAGTTCTGTGGAGAAAACAACGTTAAGCCAGATAACAGTGAAGAAAACTAATCAAGATTGGATACTTAGAAAGAAATAGACCTGTGTTGTATAGGATATTTATGGAAAAACCCTGAGCATAATCAAGTTAGAAGTCACTTCACCTTTTGAGGAAATCTAATCCATTTACTGTATGAGTCAAGACTATTGGACAAGTGTACTGTAGTTGTTTAAAATACTTAGTCTTATTAGCTGAGCTACTTGTGTTTCTACCTCTTGTATTCTGACTGAAAGGCTGTTCCAGAGGCCTATATATCTCCCTCACTGTGATTATCTTTATTGCCAGCTGTATTTGTGGCTCCGTAATTCTTGATTGTTGGATCAGTATTGGTCTTTTTCTGTTATCTACTGCCTATGCAATTAGCTGATTTACAACCCTTACATTCTGCTCAACAGTGCAGATTAAATCTTTTCTAGCTTTTGAGATGATGAGGAATATTCCTTAGCAGCCCTTTTCTCTCTGCATATAACACAGATTATTTAAAACCAAATATTTTGGCAAATTCTGATTGAATGCTATTTGAGAAGAAATTCTTGTTGGGTAGCTAGAAGTGTTAATGCATTTGCAGACTTATCTGATGGTCACAGTATTAAATTGAGGTAAAACAACCATAGGAAACAGACATTATTTTCCCCTCATATTTTGAACTGACAAACTCCCAGCTCATCAGAGTTGTTCAGCCTCCAAGTGCACAACTCTGAACTCATTCCTGAACAAATCTCCATCTGTTCTCTTGCTTCAGTCTTTAGAAGTTGTTTTGCAGGCAGAACTGGCTGACCTTGATCTTCCACTGTAGCAAACTGCTGACAGCTCTGTCAGCAATACATCTACTAGTTGTTCATTAATAATGCTGGAGTATGCACTGCATAATACTAGCTTGTTGGCTTTATCCTTGAGATTACCCTACTGGTAACCTCTTCCGAACCTTATAATTTGTCTTAACACATCTGTTGTTATGTTCCCTTTAGGCAATTTTTTCACTATGTTACAACTGACTTGGAAAATGAAGTATACATCAGGGAAGCTTTTTGGTATTGTCATATGGGAAGTATTCTGTAGAGAGCCTTTAATCACCCTTTATCATCTCCACTCCTTACTGTAGGAGTACTTAAACTCTTCAGTTTCTTTTATTTTCCTGCAAAACTGAGCCCAAATAATTTTTACTGATTTTCCTTTCTGATGTGCCATATTCTGCCTTTAGAAATTGTATCTTGTTTTAGGGGGAAAAAATGGTATTTGTAGAAGAAGCAGGGCCTTTCTTTTAACTTATTGTGGCAGCATGTGACTGTGGCAGGTGAGCATGATTTTGGTTGTTTTTTGTTTTTTTTCCCAGTGATCTGCTATTGAATCTTTGCTACTTTTCTTTGAGAAACTACTTTAGACTTACATGGAGAAATCTGGCAAGGAAGTCCTATGCTACTATTAAAATTTGTTACTCAGTTGTGCCTGGGAAATTAAAGACCTTGACACTAATGATAGTTGTAACATTATGAAAACAAATATCATTTGGTATCTTCAGTCATATCCAATCCTCTTGTGCCGGGAGGTTTTATGCTAGGAAGTTGCTACAGTGATGCAAAAATTTATTCCTTTCTTCTGAAATTAATTTATCTCTCAGGGTGAAAAAGTAACACTATGACAGGGAAACCCTACTGTTGTACTTGCTATAATAAGAAGCTTTGCCTCTTTGATCACTTACACCAATTCTTCTTCTTGTTTGTTCTGCTAGTACCATTAAAAAATTCAAACTATGTTTTTCACTGTCTCTGCATTATCTGCAGTGTGCAGCAGAGTGCAGGACTTGCACTGCAGAAAGTACTTAAGCTATATATTTGAAATAACTTTGATTTGATTTTTAGAAAGAAAGAAAAAACCAACCCACCCTCACAATCCCACAAAACCAGACTTTGATTCATTTAAAACACAGCAAAATCCCTAGGTATTCTGAGAAGTTTTTCCTAATGACTTCACTTGCCAGAAACAGTAGAGTTGCCTTCCCTCTGGTTTGACTTGTACTTTTCTCCTCCCTCCCACCAGCTAATAGTTAAACCAATCCATGTGTGCTTAAAAGAAGTAAATTAAACCTGCTATATGGAACGTGTTCTGAGGGTGTAGGTGTTGACATTGGAAAGTAACCAAAAAAGACATCAAAAGCTGGTACTAGCATGTCTTTTAGGCTAGTAAGTAACTTGGACTGAGCAAAAGGTAAATTAGCAAAGTTGTAGTTTTGTGACTTTAGTTTTCCGTTTAACAGTGTTAAGTCAATCTGATAATTTTACTGTAATCTGGTGTTTAGAAATTGAAACTTTTATCTTAAGCTTTCACAGAGCACATGTCCTTTCAGCACTGAAATGTGCTGAGAACAGCAATAAGACACATGACTGGTAGGTTTACTTTTTAAATCTGTTACACAATTGGGAGAAACTGAAGAAACGTTTAATGAACTTTACGATAAGCTTTTTTAGCTATATTATATTTCAGCGCATATCTCTTCCAATTAATTGTTACTTCAAATCAAGTAGATACTTAGAACTTAAAGACTTGTACTGTCTTACCTAAATTTTGCTGGTCATGACTTCAGGAAACTATTGTAAAGTTCTTTCCTAATCAACAAAGTGGGATTGGTTTCAGCTTAGAATAAAAGAGGTGGAAACAAATTATGAAAGACAAGGCATTTAAATAACTTGCTTTTAGTTGGTTCTTACTGACTTGAAGCAAAACAAACCTAAAAAGAGTTGCTTAGTGTTTTGTTTGTTTGATCTTGATACAGGAAGGTGCTGCAAGCAATTACAGACTAATTACATCATAATCTCAGTATTGATGAACAGTGAGCACACGTTTTAAGCAGCTTCTCTTTGCATGGAAAAACAGATGTCCTCACTGCATGAGGGGCTTAATTCCCATGATTGACATACTGTTGCTTTCCATTTCTGATTTAGCAGCAGGTAATCACGTAAAAGCCCCTCAAAACACCTAAGTAACCCCAGCACTCTGGAGAATTTTATCTCCCACCTTGGGAAGCTGAAACATTCAGGTGTGGGTAGGAGGAAATGGGAAGAAAGCCACCGTGACACCATTATTCATAGAGCAGACCTTTAAAAAAGATGATACAGAGCCAGTGATGTGATGTCAGTGACACCACTTAACTACTATTGCAAGTATTTGTGATGGTGTGCTGAAGCTATGAAAAGATTTTTCTAGGCTGCATTTGATTTTGTGAGCAACCATGATGATTAAAGCAATCTACTCTACAGAAGCAAACCTGTAAATAATCATGAGAATCTTACTTGTATATTCCTCATTCTCCAATTCTGGACATCTAAAAAACCCACCTTTCTCAAATAGAGAGTCATGAATCTTGGTGTTAGTATCTGTGCATGGCAAAGGATGAAGTTTTCATTCCATACATACTTCATAGGATAAATGGTGTTGGAAACGCACCACGGCATTATGTTAATAACTCACCTTCCTTCACCATGACTTCACAGTGCTTCTGCCTCTTCTCTTGCACAAGTTAGCTAAATACTAAACAACTGATGATACCTTGTGACATGCTGTCACAAAGCCAACAGATGTGAAGGGTGGAAATGAGTGTTTTTCAAACCCTTGCTATACTTACTAGTGGGAGAAAGGGAGAGGGATTTTTTTTCCTACTGGGAAAGGCCATGTTATTGCACTGTACTGCAGAGCTCAGCTCCAGGGCTCTGTACTGGCTGGTGTCTGAATGTTTCAGTGTTTTGGTAACACTCTGGCTTGGCCCTTAGCCTGCCCTGCTGTCCTTCTCTTTGTTGGTGTCTTTGGACAGCTTCCCACAGCTAGGTCAGTTGTAGCCCTACTGGTGTGGAACAGGACACAACCTCTCTTCACAATGTTAGTGGGTTTTTTTCCCCACTACTTTCAGAGGGGAAGGTTTGCATGCTACTGATGTTATGACAGTACAGAAGATATTTGATTCTTTGTGATGGGCTTAGCTGGAATAGAAGGGCACTATAAGGCTATTGGTCATGGAATAAAGCTGTGTGTCATTCATCAGAGGTCACTTCAAGGAAACTTTCACCTTATGAACCGTTAGTTTATTTGCTCTTGTGTGTCCTCAAACCAAGGCATTCTTTTAAGCAGCCACATTATGGTGTGAAGAGCAAAATCAATAGCAAATCATTGGTGAAACCACAGTGCGTCTCACTTACTATGGGCTCAGGAGTCAGGCTTACTTTGGAGGACTTCCTAGGTGGAGTTTAAAGGGAGATGAGGGTTGAAAAGAATCCTAAGGGATTTGTTTTGTTTTGTGTTTTTGTTTTGTTTTGTTTTTGTGGATTTTTGGGTGTGTGGTTTTGTTGTTGTTGTTGTTGTGTTGTGGTTTGTTTTGTAGTTGGTTGGGGTTTTTTTTAAATTCTTGTAAATCCTGACTTTGTAGCTTAGTGTAACAGCTCTATTGCTGGTTGGTTGATACATATATATAAATATATAAATGAAAAAAAAAAAATCCTTTCTTCTTCTCCCATTCTTTCAATGTTTACTTTTCTTAATACACACTTACTTGGGTGTAGCTGTGGAACGCAAGAGGTGGACTGTGCCTTGACACAGAGGTCCTGAGGAGTGGACTGAGACTACAGGAACATCTTTCTCTGGCAGGCAGGAAGAAGGCTGTTTTTCATCCTCCTGATCTGTTACTGGTAGATTAGGAGTGTCTCCCCTCAGATAATTTTTGTTGTCTAAATTGATGTGCATTTGATGTGCAATACTGCTGAATTTTGAGCACAAAATCAAGGACTTTTAATCCCTTTGATGCCACTGGGCTGTACATCTCTAAGTTAAAGAAGATTATTTATTGTTTTTTTTAACAGTCATTCTTGGTAGTCCCCTCACTTCTTTTTTCCATATAGTTATTTCTTTCTGAGGATATTCCTCCCTGTACACAGATTGTGCAGATGCTGTATGTGTGTCAATGATCAGGTTTTAACAATATGATTCTATTAGTTTGTAGTAATTGGTATCCTATTTTGATCTTTTTAGCTTTTTAAAAATACTTTGCTGTTCAGATGACTCATTTTGGTGAGAGCTGCAGGTCTCTTGAGGTGCAGTAGCACAAAGTGTTGTGCACCTTAATCTTATGTTCTGTTGAGTTGAGGATGAGCCAAAGGCTTGATCTTTTGTGGAAGAGCAGGGAATAAAATCTCCATGCCCTAAGGTTGTAGGGTTTGTGCAGTGACCACATTGTTCCAGGGTACTATCCAGTGTGTGTGGAGGTCAGGGCATCGCATGCATGTGTAATTTTTTCCTTTTTTCCATATCATCCTGAAAATTCCCTCTGCATTTGCACTCCATGAGCAGCAACCCTTTCCTGTCTTCATGAAATGTGATCTACACTCTTCTGACTTGTAATGCAGTCCAGAGAAGGTATAAAGGGGCAACTGTTGCTCACCAGAATACAAAGAAATTGCGGTAGTAATAACAGATTGTGCAACTCAGTGGTTGTCACTGAACTGTTTACTCAGTCATGGTTTCAGCATGCTTCCATGATTGATATACCACAAATGTAAAGGTGAGAAGAATCCTGTCCTCCTCTCCTTCATTCAACAGTCCTTCCTGGGAACTACAAAGACAAGGCAGTAGTCATTGGCCAAAGGAAGTGCATAACCTTCTAACTTGCTGCATGCCGTTCCTCTTTATGTCCTTCTTTGGAAATGTGGGGGTATAATCATCACCAGAGTTTTGTGTTGCTTTTGTAATGTATTTTTTATTCCTTTTTGCTAGCTGGCTTGCCTTTTGCAATTCTCAATTCAAGACGTATCCCCTTCCAGAGAGGAGTTTTCTGTAGTGATGAATCCATCCAGTATCCATACAAAGAGGACACCATTTCTTATAAGTTGTTAGCAGGAATAATTATTCCTTTCAGTATAATTGTTGTAAGTTAAACTTTTCTTCATTGCATTCAATTTCAGTGGGGGTGGGGAAGAGGGAGGAGGGGCAATCTGTTAATACAGACTTCTAAAATGGTATTATGTAAGATTTCTTGACTTGAAAATAATGTCATAGAATCATAGAATGATTTGGGTTGGAAGGGACCTCGAAGATCATCTAGTTCCAACCCCACTGCCATGGTCAGGGACACCTCCCACTAGATTATGTCCTTAGGTGCTAAAGAAGTAGAAATGGTGTTCTGGCAAGAATAACAAAAAAGTTTTCTTTAATTGAGGTCAAACAACTAAAATGATAAAGCAGGAAAAGAATACTTATGGTGGCTTAATTCTATAGTCTGAGATACAAAAACATCCTCCCTTACCACACCTGTTGAGAATAACACTAATGTATTTTAAATTACTAACTCAAGTTTTTCTATTTTTGGAGATATTACTTTCTGAAGAGAGTTTGCATGACCTAGTAAGTCATTGACAGATTCCTTGGAAATATGTGTGTGTAAGCATAACAACAGATACTAAGTTTAATAGAAAACTACTATGGCTTCCAATCCAAAAGCATAACTGGATTAAAAAGAGTAAATAGCCAGGGAGTTTTAACCTGGACATATCCCCAAAGGTCAGGATAAAACACTGGGCCCATATGCGTTTGAGTTAACGCTAGCACTCACTTTCATGCAGCACATAGCCTGGCTGAAGGTGGCATGCTGTTCTCCTTCCCTCCTCTTCACACCAGATCAGTGTGGAGAGGTTGCCTCTGCAACTGCCAGTTTGTTGTCTTCCTCTTTGACCACAGCTCCTAGCTCAGTTGACTCGCTCAAGCATATAGTGACTCTGTACCCTTAAGATTTAATTACATGTTATCAACTGAACTAACCTAAATAGCTTACCATGCACAAAAGGTGAGGTCCCACTATTAATCTGTCTTTGCTGCTTCTGGTGGCTTCTCTGAAGCAGGATAAACTGCTGAAATTCCTTGAACTGGGAGAAAATGGCAGCTTTCTCTGAGCTAGGTTGAGTGAAATGGCTCCTGGAAGAATGCAGTATCGGTGCTGGGACAAAAAAACGGTATAGGCATGTCCTTTGGCGTGGGCAAGGGGAGAGCTGGACCTCATCAGTTAACAGTTTTGTGTTCTGTGTCTCATGGGACTGTGCTTTGATTCCCAACAACTGGCTTTTCAATAGGGGCTTCAGGATCCCTCTTCAGATATGTTAAAAACCTCCAGACTCCATTCATGGCTCTGTGTTGGGTGATACCCAAGCTCATCACAGTTATGCTTTGAACAGAGTTAAAACTCTCTTATGCCAAATAAGATTTTCAGGTGTATATTATTTATCCAAATATATTTTAGGAATCAAAGCTGGAAAATGAGCACCAAATTGTAAACCTCAGTATTGTTCAGCTGTTTCTCTGGGCTAATGGGTTAAAATCAGGAGGGATATTATGGCAGTCTTAACTATTTTTTTGCATAAGGACTGCATGTACTTTTATCTAGGTTCCAACATAAAGGTCAGCTTGTACCTTGTGTTGGGTGGAATTTTTTTTCATAACTAGAAATGTGTTGCTGGGAATGAAAACTGACTTACCTAGTTTTCCTTTTGTTTGGAAGAACTGCTTCATAAAGCTCAGAAATACTTCTGCAGCAGATAGATAAGTGGTTTATGCTAAAAGATCCTGCCTTTTAAGATAGAGCTACATTTTTTATCCTGTTAGGTAATACTGACTACCAGCAGTACTAAGAGCAGCAGTACTTGGTCACAACTGAAGTCCATCTAGCTTGTTACCTTATTGCTAGCATCAATGAATGTGGAAGAGCAGAAGAATAGAACAAGCAAAGACTGATGTTTTGCCCTCAGAACTTTGCTACCAGTGATTTGCGGCTCTGGGACTTCCTGAGTCTGAAAAGGCTTTAGTGAATATAGTAATTTTTAATGGATGCATTTCCTTTGAATGTATCTAATCTCCATATAAGCCTGTATGAACATTTAGCTAACAAAGTACCTTTGTAACATCAAGGACCATCTTTCAGTTGTGAAATCAGGCTTTTCTGTCAAAGATTTGCTTTTACCATCTGACTTCAAAACAGTGTTGGTGTCCTTTTACTCAGTGCTCAGTCAGATTATTGAAGACAGATACTCTTTGATGTCTTTGGCCAGTGAAGCAGCTTCATTACATTACCTAAATTTTTGTCACCTCAACGGAGATAAGTGACCTTCTTGCAGGTTTTGCAGCAGTATTCTTTAAAAAGGGATTCATTATTTATCAGTCATGGCTGTGATATTTCTGCTCAGCTATCTTCATTAAGATGTTACTATCTGGGATAGGTAGATTCTGTATAAGAGCGTACCAACATCTACTTAACCTTTCAGCTTTAGTCCATGTTCTTGTGTTTCTCTGCTTCAGTCCATGTTTGAATGTGGTGCAAGGGTGTAAAACCTCAGTGTCAGGTATCTGATGGGATTGTCTGTTTGCCTTAATGTGCAAAGCTGCTGACAACTACTTCATCTGCCCAGGTATCAGAGTGTCTAATAACAGCTTCACTCACTGGAGCTCTCTTTTGCTGGGATCCTGGACTTGTCACTCTCAAGTGACTAATGGAGCCATCATTTAATCTTCATAGGACTTCTTTAAAGATCAGTTTACAGATATGCATACAGTCCTACACCCATCGATTAGCTGTATGAGTGAAGCCTTTCTGTACAAGATGAGACTATCTAGTTCAATATCCAGCCTGTCCAGGGTGAAGTTTTGTACCTGGTTTGAGGAAAACAAAATTAAATCTGCATTGTTGTCAGCACTTAATACACACTTGATGCAGATAACTTGGACATGCAGAGTGAAAGTCCTTGGGAAGGCCTCAGTAATGACTTCTTTTGTACTCTCATTAGTTTTCTCCTGTAAGGATTTAATATTCCTGAGGAATAGGAATTTTTTTTATTTTATTTATTTTTTTAAATAAGTGACCTTTCCCATCCTGAAATGAAGTCTACACCATTCAGAATAGTCTCTGTCTTCACAAAAAGCTTAACAACTTTATGATGCAATAGAAACATTTTGCACAGTGGAAGTCTAGCTGAAGAAGACTCTGTATAATAAAATGTAACACTGCAGAAAATGTGTCTAATTAGGGCCATGCCAAGTAATATGGATAAATGTTACTTGAAGTAGGCTTAATTTTAAAAAGTATTCTGAAAATCAGTAATGTTAAGTTCAACATGAAGCAGGGTAAGGTAAAAGATTCTTTTTCTTCTACATAAAAGTGTGTAAAGTTTGGGCATGGTTACTGCTGACTCTTGGAAAATGCAAATATGCAGTTTAATGTGTATAAAAAGAAAATTTCTGAAACTACATCTGAGTATTAACAACAATAGAATAAGATCTTTCTTTTTAAGCAATTACCTCTCTTTAACTGTTGTCCTTATTTCTCTTTCAGATAATCCTAGGAGAGACTCTCTCTGTCTTTTATAATAATTTGCACTCAAATTCATTTGTCAGAAATAACTACATAGCCACTATTTACAAAGCCATCGGGACCTTCATTTTTGGAGCAGCTGCTAGCCAGTCATTGACGGACATTGCCAAGTACTCCATAGGCAGACTGCGTCCTCACTTCCTTGCCGTGTGCCAGCCTGACTGGACGCGAATCAACTGCAGTCTAGGTTACATTGAGAACTTCTCCTGTCAAGGAGACAAAGCAAAAATCAACGAAGGAAGGTGAGTCTGACTAATCTTGTATACTTGTAAGACCTGTTTCTTATCTTGGGATAGTGAGTTTGCTATCGCTACTCCATTTTTTTGTGCTTCGCCCAGAATAAATTTATTGTAATGAATTTTAAGGTTTGAGCGCTATCAGGACATTGGATTCTGGAAACTTGTTTTATTAATGTATAGAAGAATGCAGACATTATTGTTTATTCATTTCTGGGGTTTTGTTTGTTTGTTTTTTTACAAAATATGGGTGTTGTTCAGTTTTTACTGGCTTCTATTTATGTTTCTAAAATGTTTGCACATACCAATGAAGAGAAGAATTTGAAATCTGCCTTCAAAATTTGATGTGGAATAGGAAGAAAAACAGTTCAGATTTAGAATGAAAACAAACAAAACCTGGATGTATCCATATAAAAATCTGGAGAACTGTGAAGAGAGTCATCCTACCCAGGTTTCTCATTATTAGGCTTTTTATTACCTTAAAATACTTACCTGCCAGTTCAATTGCAGCATGACAGCAAGGAAACAGAAATGCATGTCACACTAGAGTTTTGTCATTGTGTTATAAACAACTGGGTTTGAATGCTATTGAAAATGTTAAAGTATGTTCAGAATAATTTCTGGTATTAGAGTTGCTTGAGCTCCCTGGAAGCTTAGATTTCAAGAAACTCCTTGCCATTCTTTTTTCTATTGAAGACCCATATACCCTCTTAGAACTTTCTCCGTGTGTGTGGTTTTTAAATACATGTGTCTAGGTTTTCATCACTGTACTTTGTTCTCATTTGCTCTTCCAGCATGAGTCCCCTGTGGATCTTCCAGTGAGTGTGCATTGTTTTCCTCAGTAGCCACAGGAAGATGTTGCATATTGATGTGGTGGGGCCTAGGTCCTGTTCCAAGTCATGCACAGCAACTGTTCAAAGGTGCCAGGACCAGTTTGTATTTTGAATGGCTGTTGGTAGTAGAAGAGGAAGACCATGCTGGTAGATGTGCAGTACAGCAGATTATCCTAAAATGAGCAGAACTTCGTGCAGGTGTTAAATAGACAAATGGGAGTTTGTACTTTGAGGGACTGAAGTAGAGGAGTGTGCTTCATGTGCAGCTTTTTTTTTTTTTTCCCCTCCCCTAAGCTATTCTAAGGACTGACTATTGGATGGACTTTCCTTGCCTGTGAGTAGCCCTGTAGAGTCAGGCTATCCACTTGTAGAGTGTAATTTTTATCTCTCTTCCAGGAAATATGTGATGTACTTCTCAAGAGCTGTAGTGGTCACTTTTTATATGACTGCAATTTCAGTTTGGAAAAAGGCAGGATAAACAAAGGAAGATTTTCGTGAAATATAGAAACCAAACCAATTTCTAAACAGCATGTCTGTCAGACTTATAAATGTTCCTGACTTTTCAAAGATCTGACTTGTAGTAAAACAACCTTAATTGAAATAAAGGAGATGCTGCCACCTCCAAGATAACAAATTGTCTTTATGGCTAAAGCTTCCCTTGAAGTGGTGTTTCAGTGTGAGCTCACCTGTGATGCTTCTACTCTCTGATGAGGCTTTTCCACACACAGGAAGCTGTAAACAAAAGTAGGTGAATGGTTAAAGAAGAGTAGATTAAAGTGGGACACTGTCCTGGACAGGTGGATGTCATGGTTGCAGTGACACAGTAAATCATTCTGGGTTTCTTATGGAAATAGGGTCTTAAATCTGAAAGGGTGGTTTCAGTGATCTTAGGTCATGTGCCTACATACCTTACAGTTAATAAGCCACTAAGAGAAGATAGTTTGATTGCAAATGGTTTTACGGCACATTAGAGGAAGCTGTTAGGCTCTCAAACTGTAACCAGGGGTAATTTCTGGATCAGTTAAGACAAAATTATTAGCAGCAATCTTAGTACTATGTGTCCTTGTTTGAATAAAATACATATGCAGGTAGAAATACCAAGAAAGAATGAAGACAGGACAATCAATGTTGCATATAAAATCATATGTTCTGAATTGAACCTGTTATTCCTATGTAGTAGTAGAACTTGAGATGTTCTTTGAATATTTTCAGAGTTTCATGCTCAGTTACACAATCAAAAAGACTAATCTTAGTTTACTCTTTCTTAATTCATATCAGGGAAAACAATGGCTCCAGTGTAAACATCCATTGTTGGCTTCCACTATATAGATTTTACTCTTCAGTTTTATTTGTTCATCTCATTATTTTACACTTATCAAAAATATAAAATAGTTTTGATATGTGGTATGCCTGAATAGATCAGAGCTCATTGTCTGAAAGAGTAAGTGCAAGTGTGTGGAAGAGATGAGGGTAATATTGAGTCTCTAAAAGATACTTTAGAAGTGACACAGAAGTCAGGTAATCAACAGTTGTTCCTATTTCCTCCTAATGGTGAAACTGGAAGGTGAAACATATGAAGTAGTTTCTTATTTTTATTTTTTCCTGCTTGAAGATTAAGAAGAGGAAGTAAACTGTGGAACATTTTGCAGTGCTGGGATTTGCAAGTTTATAGGTGGGTTCAAAAAACACATGTGAATAAACTTCTAGAAGAATAAACCCAAGAAAACAATGTGTGTTTCTGGAAGCCTGTCAGTTATGATTGGAGGCTGAGAGCATACTGGACAAGCATCATTGCATATTTTGCTCCAATCTGTTCTATGCATATCTGATGTTTGCAACTTTTTGTGTATGTCTGCTGTGTTACAACATGGGACATGGGGGAAAGATAATCATTAGTCTTTATTGTTCATCTGTAGTAGTAGTATTAAAACACATTCTAAAATACGTACGTGTTTTATGATTAATATAAACCAATGGGCTTATGCTTGGTTGTCTCAAATTAGAGTGCCTGGGGGTTTTGGTTAGTTTCCATAAGGTTTTACTCTCTAACCTGAGCTTGATGAATTAATTCTTGCTGACTTAAGTGTCTTGTTTGCTCTTGCTGAAAATAGAGTCCTGTTCAGTTTTAAATAGCTTAGGTTGTCCTTGACCACTTCTATAGTGTGTTTGCGTTTCAGTACTACTGGTAGTTAAACTAAGCAGAGGATCACAATCACAGTTGTGTACTTAGTAAAGCTCATTCATATTTGTTGAAAGACAAATGTAGGTGTTGGCATATATTATTTGAAAGTATGTAGCACTTGAGGATCTCTAAAATATGCACGGCAATCGCTATGCTAGTTAAAATTAAGTATTAGCATTAGATACTATATACTTCCATGTCTTTTTGTAAGACAACTCATTTATTTATTTATTTATGCAGTCTTTGACATTTAATTTAAGCTAGACACAGAGGCTTGGTAGGCGATACTTCACGGCAGTTCTCAGAGGGTGAAGGACTTATACAGAACTGCATTCTTAAGCTTTTATGAAGGTGTTGCTAGGTTTGATGCCAGCTAGTTGTGTAATATTTGTAATATTCCACTTAAATAAACATTAAGAGTAGTAACTCAGTAAAGGCACGTACCCTGTGAAGGTGGCTTTCTATTATCAAAATTGCAGATTTCTCCTTAAAGTAGACAATAAGATATATCTTTTGAAAATATAGTTGCACTGGGCAGAAGGGTACAGAACTTCATATAATGTAGTTTCTTTACAGAGATATTTGTTTTATTGAGTGGCTTGATTTAGTGTTTTAGAGAAGTATGTTCAATATAGAAGCACAAGGTTTACTGTCTGTGAATGAAGAGAGATTAAAGCCAAGGAGTCCTTCTGTTACTGGTGCCAGCAATTAGTCATGTCATAGTACATCAGTGTATACTGTAATGCTACTGGACTGCTTTTAAGGTACTTTCTTCAGCACCTGTAAAAATAATGACTTGCCAAGTAGCTGTTTCCTTTTTCAAATAAGCAAAGCAGGGCTCAGTAAAATAGATAGGTGTGATGGGATATAACCCTGATCGTGTAGGGATGTGAGTGAGCAGTCTCTACTAATTAATCTCAGATCTCTTTGGCTTTTGCCACTCCTATTCTTGTTCAATTCTTCCTTTTATTTTGGCTTACCTTTGAGGAATTTGGGTATCTCACCAACGTGGTCAAAGCCAGGCAAAGAGGAGTAGGCACAGAGAGAACAGAAAGGACAGATGATGATTTCTCTGTTTATTGGTAGCTAAGGTGATCTTCCCAAACCCGTCACCTCTAGCAAGTCCATGGCAGATTGTTCATGCATATTCTTTGTTAGCTTTCTTGCATCTGAAAGAGTTAATAGATAGTGACAGATGATCAGCAGTAGGAACTGTGAATTAATATTTTACTGTTACTCCAGTGAGTGTACTTTGCTGTAGTTGCTGTTATCTGTCTGAAATGAGTTTGTATACAGTGAAGCTTAAATGTCTAGTAAAGTGGCTCTACTTTGTCAACAAGAGCATAAAGAAAATCAACAGCATACAAATTGCTCTCAAAAAAGCCTTTGTTGTTAGTGTATCTTAACACCTGATTTGTCTGGAAAAAAATTTTTAGGCTTCTAGTAGGGAAAAAAAGGCAACTTGAAAGGATATTTCTTTAGTTACACTGAAATGTGTTGTATGTCAGGACTCCAAGATGGTGATGGGGGATGCCTTCTAAGTGTATTGTTAGACTGTACTAACAAATTGTGTGGCAATGTTAATTTGTTGCTCCCAACTCATTTTGGCAGTCAGGAGTTGCTAATTCTACCTTGATCGCCTTTTTTCATGCAAGGATTGGTAATCCCTATGTAGTCAGATCTGGAATCAAGGACATATCTTTGACCAGGCCAGCGTGAACCTGGAAAAGGTCAGTCTTAACTGTGTCTGTAAACTTGGAGTGTTATGTGAAGCAAAGAATGGGTATTTCTTACTCTCAAAGACAGTAAATACAGCTTAAGTAAAGGTTTGGGCTGGGTTTTTTTGAGGATGATGGCAGTCACCTTTTCTCTCCAGTTCTGTAAAATTCTTTCTATAAGCATGTAAAAACTAAAAAACAAAGAAACCACAAGCCTCCCCAGCAAAAAAATCCCAAACAGAACAAAAAACTTCCCCAAGACAACAATTAAGAACCCACAATTAAGCTTCTGGTATTGAAGAGTTGTGTGTAACTGAAAGAACATTTGAATGAGAGTATTTTTAAATTCTCAAACATTGTAGCTGGAGCTGTATACACCTTGCAGTATTTTTAGAACTTACTTTAGGATTGTGCTGTCACTTTCATATATATATCATCTTATAAACTTGGTAGTGCAAACAGCACATTAAAGCCTTGTGTTAAAGGTCAGCTATATTGAATCTGATACTATTTAAACTTAGATTTCATCTACAAAATGGTAATAAATATTGTAGCATGTATGCAATATTATTACTCTGTGTCTGCTGAATAATTTCACAGGGATGGTAATGTGCTAGGGTGCAAATAAGCTCTACTGCTGGTGCAAATGATGCCTTCCTAGAACTCAAAAAATTTAAAGCATAATTCCTTAAATTTTCTTGGTTTAGAAAATTTATTCCTGCAGTAGCAATGTAGGAAAAACATAGGTATGTGATATCAGTACTAAATAAGGGATGTGGAACACAACTGTTGCTGATGCTGTGTTGAACTTAAAAGCTTTGAAATTAAAAGACTTTTAATTAATATGTTCCTTTTCTTGCATGTTCAGTTTGCCATAGTGGTCACAAAACTCTGTGAAACAGAGATGTAATTCAGACCAATCAATTTAGTGGATAGAAGATAAAGAATCAATTCAGAAACCTAGCAGTTATGTTATGAGGTTATTCTTCATAGTTTGAATTAACATAAATGCATTTTTAATACTGTATTTCAGGATAATTGCTACCTTCAGATGATGGTGAAAATTATTTAAAAAAACACAACTTTCTAAAATGTCACCAGAAAAAGTATTAAAGCATTTCAGAAAATAAATGTGCTGGCTTCTCTTAAAAGTTTAAGTTTTCTACCCTTTTGAGTATACCTTAGATCTGTCTTATAAAATTCTGAATCTTTGTCCTCTGAAATTTTCAGTGAACCTTTTCTTACTGCTGAATTGATTGCTTTCCACCCCAGTATTGTTATTGCCCACATCATCTTGAAGACACTGGAGAACCTGTTACAATGTCTAGCAAGAATGGCTTAAATGCTTCTGATATATGTTGGGATACTTAGGAAGCCTTTGTCAATGTGTAGGAGGAAAACTTTGGAGGTCCTCTAGTCCAACCTCCAGCTTAAAGTAGAGGTAACTGTAGAGTTTTCGCACTGTTGTTCATTCTGATTTGTTCAAGAGCTCTGGAGGTGGAGATGCTATAGCTGTTTGGGAAAATCTGTTCCTTTAGTTGTCTTTGCCCCTTTTTTTAACCATCAGGGGGACCTCCTGCCTCCTTAGCATGGCTTCTTAAAGATTTCTGAACAGCCTTATCATATCATCTACATTATTCAGCATCACTGAATGCAAGCCATCCAGTCGCAAACTTGCAAGTCCAGCTTCAAGTAATCATGATTAGATTTCTGTTGGCTCAGTAGTAATTCTCTAAACTTCACTACTAAGCATGGAGACCTGGGAGGCTGAAAAGATCTTGTTGGAAAAGACGTCAAAACCTGAGGCAAAGGAGGTATTAAGTACTTTTAGCTTTTCTATTCTAGTCACTGCAAAGCTCATCTGTTAAGTGATGGGCCCATGTTATTCGTGTCTTCATTATGGTACTGACCTACCAGTTGAACACCTTCACATTGCCCTTCTTGTCCTTCACTAGCTCCAGCCTTGGCCCTTCTGATTCCTTGTCTGCATGTTTGGTGATGCTTCAGTACTTGCCCTTGGTAGGCAGTTTTTCTACCTCTCATTTTCTTTTGTATCTAAGCTCAGTCTGATGTTGATCTCTGAACTGAGATGGCCACTTTTTAGTTCTTCTTGTTTTCTTCCACAGTCGGGTGTAACGTCTTTGTGCTGTGAGGAGGTTGTCCCTGAAATCCTGCCATCTCATGATTACTGTAACTAAGGCTGTTGCTGACACGTCCAACTAGTTCACCTTTGCTCCTGAGTGACAAACAGATTAGCAGAGAGCACTTTTCTTGTTAAGCCTGTCCAACAGCAATGTCGAAAAAAGAAAGCTGTTGAATTTCTTGCATCCTGCTACGTTGCCCTTCCAGCAGATTTTGAGGCAGCTGAATTCCCCTAGGAGAAACCTTTCTACATAGGAGATGCCCAAGTTCCCATGCCTCCAGTCTCTAGAAATTTTAATCTATACTTCAGTGTTAAAGATGCCCAGTCTAACTTGTGGATTCTAGCATATTTTGGGGTTGTCCTGTCCCTGCCCCCCTCTTTTCTGTGTACCTAAATTGATTACTAAGCCTGAAATGAGGACTTATCAGTTCTTCTGTATTCTTCAGCCTTGGGCAAGACTTGAACCCTAGCCTCCAAACATGTAAGCGAGCTTCCTCCTTGCTGAACTTCTCTAATTACTTTGTATTTCCTTTTTCTGCGTCTCCAGGTATACCTTGTGGCGCATTAAAAGTAGGGTCAACATACAGATTAATTTCTTGAACGCTTCAATTACTTCGACTCTGGACTTTATTTATTGAGCTCTCATTTTAGGTGCAGGTTTGGGGGCATTCCAGTCTTCCTGTTTCTTAAAGCATCCACTGTTAAGGTATCGTTGACTTGTTTCTGTTCTTTTATTGAGACATAAACAAGACAAAAAGCCCCCATATACAAAATCTGCTCTCAATGGGATTTCATAAATGCCAGATGTGTCCCTTTGTAATATGATTTTATTGTCCTTTTGGACTGCAACTGAAAAATCTGGGTTGAATTTCAAATCTAGGTAATTGCTGGTTCCAGCTTTTGTTTTATCAAAACAATAGAACAAAATTTGGAAGTCCTCATGAATGAATTTCAAAACTGTCTTTCACATTTTTTAAACAAATACTGCCACTATTTCCACAACAGAATCACAGAATCATTCAGGTTGGAAAAAACCCTTGGGATCATAGTGTCCAACCATTAACCCTACTCTACAAGTTCACCCCTAGACTATATCCCCCAACACCACACCTAAGTGATGCTTAAACACATCCAGGGATGGTGACTCAACCATCTTCCTGGGCAGCCTATTCCAAGATCTCACCACTCTTTCCATGAAGAATTTTTCCCTAGTGTCTAGTCTAAACCTAACTTGTTTCAGCTTGAGGCCATTCCCTCTGGTTCTGTCCTTAATTACCTGAGAGAAGAGACCAGCACCAACGTCTCTACAGTGTCCATTCAGGTAGTTGAAGAGAGTGATGAGGTCTCCCCTCAGCCTCCTCTTCCTCAAATTAAACAGACCCAGCTCCTTCAAACGGTCCTCATACGATCTATTCTCCAATCCCTTGACCAGCTTCGTTGCCCTCC
>WTSP01025623.1:30457-40662 GCA_025331215.1 Actenoides lindsayi | reverse complement strand
GTCCAGCCAGTGCTTGATCCAGCAGATCGTATTCTCATCCAGGTCATGAGCAGCCAGTTTTTCCATTAGAAATCTATTGGGAACAGTGTCAAAAGCCTTCCAGAAGTCTGGGTAGACCACACCCACAGCCTTTCCCTCGTCCAATAGTCAGGTCATCTTGTCATAGAAGGAGATCAGGTTTGTCAGGCAAGATCTGCCTTTCCTAAACCCATGTTGACTTGCCCTGATCCGCTGGTTGCCCTCTATATGGATTGTAAGAGCACTCAAGATGATCTGCTCCATGACCTTCCCTGGTACCGAGGTCAGACTAACAGGTCTGTAGTTACTTGGATCCTCCTTTCTGCCTTTCTTGTAGATGGACGTCACATTTGCTAACCTCCAGTCCATTGGGACCTCCCACAACAGTGCGGTTTGTGTTGTACAAGGAGACAATACAGGTTTCTACTCGTGAAAGTGGAGTGGGCAGTTTGCATTAGAGGGGAAAAAAAATGAATATAGCAAACATCTCACCCCCTACTTTTTTCATGGTCGCTAAAATGGAGAAAACAGAGGTATTACACACATGTAACAATGTTCTATAATCTTCAGATATAGCAAGCAGTGTGGTGGTTTTTTGGTTTGGTTTTTTGTTTATTTCAGGGATGTAAAGTGTTTAATTATGCTTCTTCTATAAGACACAGCACAGCTGCAGATAGGAAGGCATATGCATAATAAGGAAGACCTTTATTAACACACCACAATGTTGGAAGTAGAAAGTAGGGGTTCGGATTTTTTTCCAGAGAAGGATGTGAGAATATGTCTAAATAGTCTTTTGGCAGTTTAGGCCTTTAAGCAAACAGCTTTAGCTATGATAGCAGTTGTCCATCTAGGCATTTAAGACTGCATGTGTGTTACACATATGCATACATTTCACATCTTGTTTAACCTCTGTTTCTGAGCAAATAGAAAGTGGTGCAGGGGATCAGCAAATGAGTACTGACAGTGAGTGTACTTGAAGTGATTGCCTTAATTCTCTTCTGTAGTATATATTAAAAGGAATTTTCTGTTAAAACTTTTTGTAGCTGAAGCTTGAGTCACATTGTAAATCAGTTCTGAGGACATGCTTTAATTCTTCAGAGCTTTAGAATAATATTAGAACAACATAATTTTTTATCAGTTGTTTACAAAATCTGTATTCTCCCTTGATGGGACAGTTAAATTAAAAGAGGAGGAATAGAGATGTGGTATGGATATTCAGAAGATGAACTGGATGCCATCTTGTCTATTTAGGCTACTAATGCCCACTTCTTGTAGTCATACTAAATTTGGTTGTGGTGTGCAGTACAGTTTGCTGATTTATGCTATTGCTTTAATACTGGTTAAATTAACTCCTGTCAGCACACATGCTTGTACAGTGTGTGAAGAATGGGTTTTTTTCCCCATGTGTAATAGTCCTGGGGGTGTGCGCTGAATGGCTCTTAATCTATCTGGTCAAGCTTCCAGAGTTTACTACAGTTTTTTCTTGGATGCACTATGTATTGCATTTTAACTGAGCAGTGCAAGTTGGTCACAATAATGCAATTGCTGCCTTCTAAATATTTTTGTTAAATACCATGGTTTATCTTTTTTACTGAGTATGGATGTTGGGGTGGGACCTGAAATGTCAGAGTACTGGCTTTGAAGGAACACTGAAAACCTGGTAACTAGGGAGATCCAAGAAAGTGTTCTTTCTGGTTTATTTGTCAGCTCGGTAACCACATACACAAAAGTGAAACATTTGAACCTGAAGTGGTAAATACTATGCCATGTTGTACAAGTCTAGCTACTTCAGGGGCAGTCTGGGCATCCTGAACTCTGTTAGGTTCCAGAGCAGGCTTGTGCAGCTAGTGGGGTGTATGTGTGTGAAACACTTTCTCTGAAGTTTAATTTTGTGTAGTTGTGGTTCTTCTAATTTCAGCCTGTCACTGTGTTCTCCTTGTGTTAGCAGATAACACAGCTGTTAGAGTTGATAATTATAATTGTATTACTAATGTACAGATTGATATTACAACTCAATTGTCTAAAGAAAAAAACAGTTCCCTGCTTCAGCTGATACATTGCTCCCATGCTGGCTTGCGCTCAGAACAAGCTGTGTGTAGTCTGCCATCGCAAACTCAATGTAGTCTTTAAAGAATTCTTTAGGAAATTGGAGCTGACTGTTTTGACCTTGATAACTTTGCCAAGGTGATGCCCTTTACCAGTCACTCACCAGGAATTTGATTTCAGCTTTGTTTAGAGCTCTTTGGCAGGCTGTACTCAGGCATGCTAGTGAGTGCAGTTAAATCACCCAGAGCAGTTCCCAGTAGCTAGACACCTGTGCCAGGTGGCTGGTATGGGGCTAGCCTGCATAACTTTGTCCTGAAGTTCAGCCGAACTTTTGAAATTCTTTTATGTTATCGGTTCTATGTACACCTTCAAAACTGTAACTGTGTTCTAAAAAAACCGAAAAGCTGAACTTCATACATTACTTACTTTCATTTTAATGAATACTTCTGTTTTCTCCTGTTTCATTAGATAGACTTTGCAGTTGGTTTGCTTTGGAATTTTTAAACGTAGGCCAAGAGACTGGGCATCTGTTTCAAGTTAACCCATCTCTGTTAAACAACAGTTCCTGTCTTTCTCTCTCCTTCCCCCTCTCCCCACCTTCCTGCCTGTTTCTCAGTACTGGGAGTATTTCTGTGATGAAGCATTATTTTGCATTAAAATAACTTGGCTTCTATGAAATGTTCCAGTATTTTGTTTTGAAACTTCTTAAAGCTTTGTCAAAAATCATACTGCACTTAACCATTCAAGCATAACTAAATGGGTTCTTAATCTAATCTGGCTTTTCTAACAGCATCATGAATCAGAAATTACTCTACAGCTGCTTCAGACTTAGTAACTATGTGTTTGCTAGTGGCATACTGGTATATTGTGTGTAGCATTCGGATTATATCTGTTCCAGAACTTTTAACCTGTGAAGTCCTCTACAATACTGAAATGTATATATTCAGGAGTTTTCATCAGAGGATAATTTAGTAGTTTCCACTTCTGAAAAGATACATGCAAAAAAATCTCAGTGAACTTGGATACCAAAGCAGTTGAAAGGAACAAATAGAAGGTCACATATGTGTACTAATGTTCAGATGAGCATCTTCTTCCTTAAAGGCTGTTTCTCTCTCTTCTGCCATTACTGTTATTCAAGATATAACATGGCTGATTGGGGAACACTTCTAGTCCTAACGATATTATTCACCACTACTGAGAGCTGGAGCTTAGTCAGGGCACCTTCACTTAATTTTACATGAAAGGAAAAAGCTAATGAATAAGAGTCTTTAAATATTTAAATTCTGGAAACTTCTGAGTACAGTAGATGATGATATGGGGCTGGGGGCTGTACTTCATGTAGAAGCAAAAAGGTCTGTCTTTGCAATAGAAATTAACTGGTATTAGGGAGAATCAAATCTGAAAGGTGAACGTGCTGTAATCAGTTGAGGTTCAGTTTTGCAACCCGGATCACCTTTCTGATCTTTCATCTCCTTTGCCCTAATGTGAATTGGCCCTTCTCAGTAGTAATGGATAGCATTAATTTTCATAACTGAAAAAAAAACCTTTGCACCCTTTAATGGTTTGCAGAAAAAGTTGTGCTTGCAATCTGTCCACTGTTTC
This sequence comes from Actenoides lindsayi, assembly GCA_025331215.1. Classification (NCBI taxonomy): domain Eukaryota; kingdom Metazoa; phylum Chordata; class Aves; order Coraciiformes; family Alcedinidae; genus Actenoides; species Actenoides lindsayi. The sequence continues at coordinate 36,996 of WTSP01025623.1, read as the reverse complement.
AGTGGATCATCATGCTGAAGTTCAGCAGAAATCAGAACTTGTAACTTCGTGTTTAGCATTCCCTGAAAATTATTTGGAAGGTAGCTATGGCTAATCAAGCAAGTAGATGCATATTCTCATTCTTGGTAGAATTTCACTGATTTGCAAAATTTATGTCCAAGTTAATAGAAGGGAAAAGTCTCTTTAGATAAAACTTTGGACATGCCTATAACTGTACTGCCCAAACAGTATCACAGGAACTGAAATATCCTTAATGCTGATGGTTTTCCTGCTGCCTCCCTTCCCTTTTCCACTTAAAAGATTACAGAAATCTGGGGGAAGGGTTCTGCACACTTGCCAAGTGCTTCATGCCCAAAGCAATTTCTTAAAGAGGGAATAACAGTCAAATCCTTGACTTAACAGGGATTATCTTTTTTGTCTTACCCCCTTTATGTAAAATGGTAATAACACTCCTGTGAGTCAGAACAGTATTATGTGGGTAACTTGTGCAGACATGGTTAATAGAACAGAAGTCTATAATCTGATGCATGTGAGAGCTAAGCTATTAATCTTTAGAAATGTTGGTTTGAGACATCTTGCTGGTTTTTCACTTTTACTCTTTCCTGAGAAGGGATTGCTAGGAAAGAGAAGTAAACAAAACTCAGGGTTGGTTTGTTTGGATTGGTTTTTTTGTTTGTTTTGTGTGATGGTTTGGGGTTTTTTTCCTTTCCTTTTTTTGGGGGGGGGAGTGGTGTGGTGTTTTGTGTGTGTGTGTATTGCGGTTTTTGTTTGGTTGGTTTAGGTTTTGGGTTTTTTTGTTTGCTTGCTAGGTATTTTTAAATTATTGTCATTATTATTATTATTTTTACTTTTAATTTTTATTTTCTATTGAAGAGGGCTAACTAGAAATGCAGTGAAAAGTTAAGCTTCTAGTTTATATGTTGAATTAAATTAAGCAACAAAGTCAAAACTGATGAAAAGAGACATTGCATTGTAGTGGTTTTGCACTGTGCATGTGGAATGACATTGCAGCATGACAGTTGGTTGGACTTTTGTAATACCAAGAGCTCAGAACATACACATTTGTTCTGAACTCATACACTCCTGTTTGGAATGCCAGGAGTTGGTAACTTCTTGTTCCCAAGTTAAAACTTTGGAATAGTTGTAAGTTCAAGATGCAGATTGACTGCTGATCATTTGGAAATGAAAAGCAAAGGAGACAATGAGATTTTTTATTTTTTTTTTTAACTAGTTATTTTACAGTGAAGTTTATTCCTCTAATAGCTGCTGGTATAAACCACTGTTGAAAGATGCATTATAGCTAGCCAAGTAGTCATTGCCCAGTTAGAATGTTCCATCAATGTGCAATTATTCTATATAAATAAAAAAAGTTTACATTCTGTCTACATACTTGCATGTATTTGGAGATACTTCCTCAATTCCCAGATACGAGGAAAAAAACCAAATTATCCCAGCAGAAGTTTTTATCAAACCTCAAAATCTGGTCAGCATTGCATTGAAGACCAGCCTTGTAGTACCCCAACTTGAGTAAAACCACTTCATGTTGATCCTGAGCTTGGAAAAAGGTTACTTCATATACCTATTTCTTGTACTGTCTGTCAGGCTTGTTTCAAAAGGGTGGTGGTGAAGGTGGTTAGAAATTAGAAGGTGACTGCCTATTTCTTTCTCATAACATCTAATTTTTTTTGTCAGTAGGATAAGCAGGGAACTTTCATTTGTCTATGATAAGCGTAAGGTAAGATAGCCTGTAAAAGGAAAAATATGTAACTGTCTGGGAGAAGAGAAGGACATAGTCTCATGTCAACAGGAGCCAACAATGTGCGAGAGCAGCTCAGAAAGCCAACCATATCTTGGCCTGCATCAAGGGAAGTGTGGTCAGCAGGTCGGGAGAGGTCATTCTCCTCTTCTACTCCCCTCTGGAGAGATCAGAAGGCTGGAGCACCTCTCCTATGAGGACAGGATGAGAGAGTTGTGGTTGTTGAGCCTGGAGAAGAGAAGGCTCTGGGTAGACCTTATAATCACCTTCCAGTATCTTAAGGGGGCCCACAGGAAAGCTGGGGAGGAACTGTTCACAAGGGCTTGTAGTGATAGAATGAGAGGTACTGGCTTCAAACTGGAAGAGGGCAGATTCAGGTTAGAAATTGGGAAGAAGTTCTTCGCTGATGATGGTGAGACACTGGAACAGGTTGCCCAGGGAAGCTGTGAATGCTCCATTACTGGATGTGTTCAATGCCAGGTTGGATGGGGCTTTGAGCAACCTGGTTGAGTGGGAGGTGTCTCTGCAATGGCAGGGGTATTGGAACTACATGATCTTTAAGGTCCCTTGCAACCTAAACCATTCTATAATTCTGTGTGTATTAAGTGTCTCATTGGCAAAGTTTTCTCACTGTGTGCCATTGCCTGAAGTGGAGCTGAGTGGATCTACTCCTTACCACAGATATGATTAGGGAATTGTGCAAGACGCTTACTATTAGTAAGTCTCATGTTGAACCAGCTCCCTCAATAAAATTGTCCAGATGAGTATTATTGAATTGGACCCTGGCAGTGTTTTCTTTTCTGCAAATGTAAGACTTTGTACTTATGTGTAAGTTTATCTACTATCGGAGAGGTAATAAAGGGGAACAATTTGGAATACTGTCTCTTGAAAAATTATTTCTGAGTTGTTGATAATACTGTTAAACAGATGAACTGCTTGTGCATTTACTTAAACATTGCTTTGCAATGATTACATAAATGCTTAATCTCAGAGTCTTGAAAGCTTTCAGCCCCCATTGATCTTTAAGGTCCTATTCCTGCAAGTCTAGTACTTGAGAAAAGAGTGGGTGCTGTGAAAACATATTGATTGCTAAATATTGAAAAATTGACTTTAAAGAATATGGTGCTTCAGCTTAAGTGTAGGACTAGCATTTTGTGAAACCATGTCTTCATGACACTGAAATTCTAGGAATATTTCCCTGAGAAGCGTGTGGAGCTCTCCAGGTTACTTGACACAGACATGCTGAGCTGCAGCTCTGTCTGGCACTTATTCCCCTCCCAATCAATAGAATGGGTAACACGAACATCAGAGGAAGCTTTCAGTCAGACTTGGAGAATTCAGAGAACATGAGGATAGAAAGGACTTGCTGGCTCATCCAGTGGGTGTTTTTATTTTCTTTGCTGTGTGCATAGTGTTTTGCTGGGTCTCCTGTTTTTTCTCTAAGAGATTACTCCACAACCCAGTAGTTACATTGGGAAGATTCCCTTATCATTCAGCCTCTGCCAGATTTATTGTGGCACCGCAAGATACACTTCCTTCTGATTTATCCCTTTCTACTGTATCTTCTAAAACTTTGATTTTTTACTGTTAAATACTCCACTGTGCCATATGTATTTAGCTATTTCCTAGTCTTCTGTTATCACTAAGGTTATTAATTTCCCTGTCAGACAATAATACCCTTAACTGCCAAGCAGAACATGCTACTTAAAACATGCTCTTTCTTCCAAGTGACAGTGCAAGGCATTTCCATGCAAATCCTGTTATTTGCCGTGTGTTATGTTCTGTATTTTTAATAATTGAGGAAAGGGCACCTACCTTCTGTCAGACAGGCTCTGCTCCCTGGGATTTTGCATGGAAAGGAGTAGAACAAAATGGAATGCTTGTTGGTGTCAAGTTCTGCAAGACAATCTGTTTTAGACTTGCTTACCTGGGATTAGAGCTCCTGGTTGTAAGTACTGAGTGATTTAGTTCAATTATTTCTTGTTGGAATTGTTTGCACTCTGATTATTTTTCCAGGTATTCTTTAAAAATGCAGACTAACAATAACAAACTATAGTGATTAATTGTAATGAGTCTTATGCCAACTTTTTAAAGAAAGTATAGTGTCTTTACTTTTGTCTTTTGTCATAAGCCATGTGAAATAATTGGCAAAATTAAGTTTCAAGAAAGCTAAACAGACCTTAGGTTACCTGGTTTTAAGACCTTTTCGAGATATCCACCTGTACTGTATACATTGGAAACTAATTGTATACTTTATACTTCAACTGTGACCTGAAACTGGTTGCATGTACTACTTCAGTCATTCTTCTAACTTGTTAGTAATATATTGCCCAAGTGGAAATGATTAAAACATATGCTTTTTCTGTTAAAATGAAGCCTTGTTCCTCACATCAGAAGTGATCTGTGAGGTAGGTATTGATAGAGTAAAAGGCAGTGATCTCTGAAAAGATGTTCTTTTGATGTCAGACTCTGCCATTTTGGAAAGACTCAAAACAAGACTTTGCACTTACCAACCCTTGTTTCATGGTACTACAGTTTCCCTAGATACTGTTCTAATATTCATTTTAAAAAGATATCCTGAAATCTGATGTTATTTAGCCTTTCCTTCATTAGCAAAAGGTAGGGGTTTAGAGAGTTGTCTGTACCATATTATTTACAAATTTATTTTCTTCTAACACTTATGCATTCTGGGGTCTAGTAAATATTGGTTGTTTTTTTAATTGAAAATGTATTTATTTTTGAAATGCAGGCCAGCACTTGCAGTACAATCACAAAGCCAGGGCTGTGCAGCTGCTTGGCTGTTTTGATAGACAGGATGTTCTTCTGGCTTTGGGAAGATGATGTCTGCATGCTCAGGAATCACCGGGGAACTCTTCCATTGTCAGACTTAATGTTTGAAAGGGTTTTAAGGATGTTTTTGAAAAAAATATATTTAGTTTTTAAAGAAGTCTAGAGATAGTGTTACAGCCAAAGAAATTTCACTAGGATTGCACAATGTGCAAGTTAGATCAATACTTTGTCCCAGTTCTATTTCTGGCAATACTTCATGTGCTAAGCACTACATTTTTAGTCATGTACAGCACACTTATCTATGCCTGATGAGCATGCGTTCAAATTTGTAATCAGACTCTTGAAACAAGGCATTCTTAATGTTACTTTAGGCTAATAGATTCCTAAACCCAAGAATGCTAGTAGTCAAAAACACCTTTACAATGGTATAGCAATTCCAAAATAAACTTAAAGCATTGTATTTATTTCCTCTCTCACTGATTAGCCTTCAGAATTTCTTCAGTTGGCAACAGGTTGCATTCAGGAATTGTAGAAAACATCTTACGGACAAGAATAGTTCTGAAGTCAGTGCATAAGACATTGACATAGAAGCCTGGAATTCCTTATTCTGTATCTTTTGTTCTGTAGAATGGCATGGTTTGCTTTCATGGCTCAGTTGACATGTTTGTCTGAGAGAGGTTTTCACAATGCTTATTTTACGCAGGTGCCTGACTGAGACCTGTCTGACAGCATGTTAAACAGCACCATGAAAAGGCTCTGTGCATAAAATAGAAAAAATGGTTTACAATTTCTTTCATCTCTCTACTTAAGGCTGGCTTAGAAAAGTCTTTCCATTTTGACTTCTGTTCTTGATGAAGAGGTGGTGGGATTTGTTCTACAGATGTGATACTCACCTCCTTTCAGAAACCACCTGTGCAAGGGAGAACCTTGCTGAAGGCCACTGGACTGAGTCCCTTCAGTCTGCAAGTGCTAGAAGCCTTTATAAGTTGAAGGCAATGTTGACACTCTTTAAAAGCTATTTCTACAAATGCTAGATGAGTTGTCATCTTTTGTGGTTGTCAGGCTAATGAACCACCTTCCTACCTTTCCCATTCTCCTTCAGTGATACTGAATGCCTTCTTTGCTTCAGTCTTCACTGCTAAGACCAGCCCTCAGGAATCCCAGACCCTAGAAGTAAGAGAGAAAGCCTGGATAGAGGAAGTCCCTCCACTGTTTCATGAGGATTGGGTTAGAAATCACTTGCATAAACTGAACGCAAATCCCTGGGCCTTGATGGGCTGCACCCATGAGTGCTGAGGGAGCTAGCTAATGATGTTGCTCTACCACTCTCCATCATTTTTGAAAGATCATGGAGGACGTGTGAGGTGCCTTAGGACTGGAGGAAAGCCAGTGTCACTCCAGTCTTCAAAAAAAGCAAGGAGGAAGACTCTGTTAATTACAGATCAGTCAGCCTCGCCTCCATCCCTGGAAAGATGATGGAGCTTCTCATTCGGGAGATCATATCTCAGCACATAGTAAAAAAGAGGGTTATCAACAGTAGCAAACATGGATTTACTAAGGGGAAGTCACATCTGACTGGTCTGATAGCCTTCTATGACTGTGTGACTGAATGGGTAGATGTAGGGAGAGCAGTGGATGTTGTCTACCTTGACTTCAAGGATTTTGATACTATCTCCCATAACATCCTTGTGGGTAAGCTCAGGAAGTGTGGGTTAGAAGAGGAGACAGTGAGATGGGTTGGAACTGGCTGAACAATAGAGCTCAGAGGGTTGTGATCAGTGGTGCAGAGTCCAGCTGGCAACCTGCAAGTAGTAGTGTTCCCCAGGGGTCAGTTCTGGATCCAGTCTTACTCATCTCCATCAGTGACCTGGATGAAGGGATGGAGTGTACCCTCAGTAAGTTTGCTGATGATACAAAACTGGGAGGAGTGGCCGATACACCGGAAGGCTGTGCTGCCATCCAGTGAGATCTGGACAGACTGGAGAGCTGGGCA
>WTSP01025623.1:0-30357 GCA_025331215.1 Actenoides lindsayi | reverse complement strand
AGGGCGTGGCGGCGCCCGTCGCGCTGATTGGTTCGGTCACGTTATGAGTTGCAGTAGATCACGCCGCGTGAGGAAAGGAAGAGTATTTATAAATAAAAAATTAAAATCCTCTTTAATTCCTCATTAAGAAGACACAATCAAGGGCTCAATTAGAAGCATGACTTAATTCCTGGCATGTCTGAAATTTGTTTAGAAACCTATATTTCACAAATTTCTTAAATTCTTTATAGGTAGAAATAAAACCTGCAGTTTGTATATTTTCAAACACAGCTCTGGCACATCCATTGTTTCAAACAATTCAATCTTCTGGTTTCTAAACCTCAAGAGGATGTGGTTTGCCTGAAGTTCATGCACTTATGCCAATGGATCATACATGCAAACTGCAGACAACCACAGCATAGGGAGCAGTAAGGGGCAGCACAGGATGAAAAGCAGCCATGGGACTCCCGATTCCAGGTCATTCAAGCATCCTGTTGCACTCCATCACCTGATGTATTCCCAATGGCTCCCATCAAGGCACTTTCTGTTTTCTGAGGAGTTTTGATGCTTTGGGCAAAGAGGTCTGGCCTGAATTTGTTTTTTTGGGGGGGGTTTAGCTTTTTTATGTTTTGGTTTGTTTTTTTGTTTGCTTGCTTTGGAAAAAAAGTGTAAGAAAAAATGAACATAAATATTGTCAGCTAAGAAAACCCAAATGAGCTTGAAAAGGCATCCTACAGTGCTTCTGAGAAAGGATTTTGAGAAAGGAATTAAGAAGGTACTATTCAAAAGAGATTTGCTCCTTTTAGATGGAAAACTGCCCCTGGGTTGCTTGAATCTTCATGTTTTCGGGGATGGAGGCCTTTTCTAAATGTCTAACATTTCTGACCATAGGAAATACAGTACATTTCATTTTTAAGAGCCTCCTCCTTTTTATAGCCTACTCTTTCCTACTCCAGAATGATGGAACAGCTCATTTTGAAAGTTGTCTCTAAGCATATGGAGAAAAAGAAGGTTATCAGGAGTGGTCAACATGGATTCACCAAGGAGAAATGCTTCACCAATCTGTTAGCCTTCTATGATGGGTAGATGAGGAGAGAGCACTGGGTGTTGTCTATCTTGACTTCAGGAAGGCTTTTGACAAAGTCTCCCATAACATCCTCATAGGTAAGCTCAGTTAAGTGAGGCATAGATGAGTGGACAGTGAGGTGGATTGAGAACTAGATGAACAATAGAGCTCAGAGGGTTGTGATCAGCAGCACATAGTCCAGTTAGAGGCCTGTAGCTAGTGGAGCACCCCAGGGGTCAGTACTGAGTCCAGTCCGGTTCAACATCACCAATGACCTGGATGAAGGGACAGAGTGTAACCTCAGCAAGTTTGCTGATGCTACAAAACTGGGAGGAGTGTCTGACACACCAGAAGGCTGTGCTGCCATTCAGCGAGATCTGGACATATTGGAGAATTGGACATGGGGAACCCAATTAAATTAAACAAGGACAAGTGTCGCATCCTGCACCTGGGGAGGAATAACCCCATGCTATACAGATGACTAGAGCATCTTTCTTACAAGGAAAGGCTGAGAGACCTGGATCTGTTTAGCCTGGAGAAGAGAAGACTGAGTGGGGATCTGATCAATGCTTACAAATATCTACAGGGTGGGTGCCAAGAGAATGGGGCCAGGCGGTTTTCACCAGTGCTCAGCAACAGGACAAGAGGCAATGGGCACAAAATGAAACACAGGAAGTTTCATCTGAACATGAGGAAAAACTTCTTTGAGGGTGACAGAGCACTGGAACAGGCTTCCCAGAGATGTTGTGAAGCCTCCTTTCTGGAGAGATTCAAACCCTTCCTGGATGCAGTCCTGTGCAACCTGCTCTGGGTGATCCTGCTCTAGCAAGGGGGTTGGAACCGATGATCTTCAGAGACCCCTTCCAAAACCTACCATTCTGTGATTCTCTCCTTGGTGTCACTTAGACCTGAGCACTGACAACCTCCTTGCCTGGGTCCCTCCTGCCACCCCAGGCTGTTTGTCCACCACAGGGTCCTCACTCACCCTTCCTGTGGGGAGCCCTCACAGACTCTCCTGGCAAAGCTCCGAACTGACCCTTAGGCCATTCTCAAACAAAGTTTAAAAATCGGCATCAATTTCCCATGAAAGCCAGGAGATGAAGAAACACTTGAGGTTTTCTAGACCTGGTGACTTTCTTTTGCTGGATACCTGTAAACCACTACTTTTACTTTTTTAGAAACATTTCAATATCTGCTTCTTTAAGGACATGTATGTCTCCCGCTGTTGTACAACATGGATATATGGCTTAACTCTAACTAAAGCTTGGTGAAAGTTTCTGGCTAAATTATCTCTGGGAAAATTATTCAGTGAACAGCGAAATATATCAACTAGTCAGATTGAATTTACAGGATAGTTTGAGCCATAAAAGGCTTAATGTAGTCCTCTTTAAAAAAAAAAAAAAGCATTGATATTTAAAAAAATTGGATGTTTATATTTTCTTCACTCAAAATTGTATTTCATTTAGAAAACTTCTAACAAACTTCATGTTTTCAGGAATGGAGGCTTTTAAAACAAACAAACAGACCAACAAATAATACAATTTTAGCAATGCATTTTGTTTAGGTCAAATGAAAAAAGTAATTTGACCAAAAAGAGTTTTATTTATCTTAAAAATGTTTCTTTCACAATCAACCCAAAATTATTTTTTCTTTACTTTCAGAAAGACCAGCAAAACAAAAGATTCACTATTTACACAGCTGCTTTTCTGACACATATGCCCCAGTCTCAGGGCTACATTTCTTATTCCTGGCTGGGCTTCCCGTGAACATTCCACTAGGTAATAGCAATAACATGGGCTGATTTAGGCTTGAGGTAGGTAGGTAGGTGGTGTTTACTGGATTTTTGCTCACTGTTATTAGGCCTGAATAGACTCAGTTTTATTATATTCTCAGCTTTTCAAAACTGGGTTAACATTTGATGATGCAATCTGTTCTTTGATTTGGATGGAAGAAAGGTTCAGAATACTGACACGGGATGCCACTAATACAAGTTTCCTACTTCAGAAGGTTTTATTACTTCCTTACTATTCTCATTTTATATTTTTAAATAGCATTTTTGTAGAAGTCTTGTTCCTGACCTAGTCTATTTTACTGGCAGTTCACGTCCCCATTTTTGGAAATCCACTGCATCAAGCTGTTGGACTGCTCTAAGGTTTGCCCAAGAAATTTGCTTACTGTGTTCTGGTAAGATAATTCAAGTTAAGTTTCTCAGTTTTGGAATTTAACTCTGCTGAAGCTGTGGAGTTGGCATGCTTCACTAGGATTTATTCTTACATTAAAAAAATAAAACCAAAGTTTTCTTTAGCATTCAATCACTTTCACACCAAAAAGCTCTTCCTCTTTACACCCACACAGCTTGTCCAAAATTTATTGCTTTTTCTCTTTTGCACCTTCCCAGTTTAAGTTCTCTGGATACTAACTCACACTCCAGTAATTCTCACCTTTCACTACTCTGTTCTCCTTCTCTCACTTTATTTTACCATTTTCTTTTCATTCATCCACTAAACATATTTCTCTGGCACCATTTTCCTTTCCCGTCTCACTGAATACTTTTCCTGGTTTGAATTTCTGTACTAACATCCCATGCTTCCCCTGTCCCCACAACCTCTGCATCCTCTATGGAGCTGTCTTAGCTCCAGTATTTCTACCTTTATGCTCTTGCCATGTTAATACTCTCTTTAATGCCTTTTCTCCTTAGATTTATTACTCTGAAACCTTTATGTAGAAGTTGTTCAATGACTCCCTTTCTCCTTTTGTTAGTAATTTTCTTATGCTTCTCACACATTTCAGATGCACATACACTAACATCACCCTTACTTCATCCAAAAGTTAGAACCGCCCCTTACGTGACCAATTTGAGTAACCACAGCAACTAGATCCCAGTCTGCCTTTGTTCACTCTATTGTGATACTTGTCCTCTTAGCCTTGTCTTTCCCAACAATTATTTTATTGAACTTGTAGATGTGATCAGGACAGTGGGTTCCAAAGCACTGAAAAGATAATTTGGAGAATATTTACAATTTAGCTTTAAGGCATCCTTCCTGCCTCTCATTAGAAATCTAGCTTTCTTTTGCTTCCTCCAGGGGATTATGCTTAGCAAAAGGATCACTGCTCCCAGTCAGAGTACATACTCCCTATGCTTAGCCAGGCCAATCCCTGTTTCTGGCCATAGGACTTTTACATACTGGGTGGAGCAAGGGCCTGTTAAGTAGTCTGAGAACCCACAACAAAAGGATGTGAGTAGTGACACTTACTTAACAATTGCTAACAATAAACTCTTATTTACAATGTAACCAGATAAAGGAGGAACTTGCTTTATCACATAAAAAAAGGAGAGAGAAAAAAAAAAGAAAAAAGAAGATGTGCCCTTGTTATAGTTTCCATCTGTTCAGGCATGGAAGGAGATCTTCGCATGACATTTAGAACAAATACGATATTTGTTTATCCAAAACAGAGACTATTGAATTCTGCAGCCCATTCCTCAGGCTCATCTTGCTGAGAGTGCCTGAGCTGCAGGATACCGCTCCGAAGGTGACCTCATTCTGAAAGCTGAATTCAAATGAATACAAAAATATTTGTTTATTGAAATGTGTTGTAGCAGTTTTCAAAAAGTGACCTAGTGAGACTTGCAGCAGAGGAAAAAAGGTCTATTTCAGTTACTGCTCAGCTTGGTATATTATGCATCAACCTACGGCTCCTTCCAAGGCTTTCAAATTGTTTTAGGGAAAAGTAGAATGAATAAAATATATATTACTTCTACAGAACCATTTTGTGTTTTCAGTTATATCGGGATAAATTCAGAGTAAATCTAATGAAGTCAATGGTGTTCTAATAGTGTAAAAGCGAACAAATTGAGCTCTGAAGCTTCTCATGTTTTGTTTGCCAAGTGTTTTCATGCTAAGCTGGCAAATGGACAGTGACAGGATGTACAGGTTTTAGGAGCCCTTTGGCAGGCACCAAAGAAGCCCTATTATACCCCATGACAATGCAGCCATTTGCAAATGTTACCAGAACCGGACTTCCTAGCCAGAAGCATAGTGGTTCCTCTCACTGGTTTGTTATCCTCACATGCTTACTTGCTAAATTGTAAGGAAAAAAGCATCCTGGATGTTTCCTCGAGGTGGCAGTTGGGATTGAATGAGAAATTTTTCACTAAACCCCAAACATGAAAGAAGAACATTAAATAGAAACTACAAACAATGGTCATCTAGTCTTTTCCTCCTGTCCTCAAACATGGACTCAAGCTCTCTCCAAACTCCCACAATATCCAGGATCATGGTTCTTTTATTCAGTTAGAACAGATCATTTCCTTTTGGAGATAAACTTTCAACCTTGCATTAAATTTCTTGTATTATTTATATAATTTGTATAAACCTTTATGTTTGCTGAAAGAATATGGAGTCTTTTGTCATATTTAATTTCATTTGTACTTAATGAATAGAGGGTAAGATCCAAAAAAAGGCTTCAGCATCTTAAATACACTTTCTGGAAAACCTGGGCTAATAAATCTCAGTTTTCAATCCTGAAATCATTCTCTGGGTTGTCACTTCACATGAGGTTGCTGACACTTCTGAGACAATTCCCTCCAGGGGTGAGAAAGCCCTAGCTGCCAGGCTGCCCCTCCATATACAATAGGAGGCCAGGAGATAAGCAGAACTGCCTGAGGGCTTCATGGGAAAAGTGGTGGTTTATTCCTCAATAGGAACTAATGCAGACATAGGACACTGCTTCTGACTAAAGTCAGTGATGACTGCCACTTCTAAGACCGCTGCAGAAGGTGTAAGCACCCACTTCCAATTAAGCCTATCAGCTGGAGAAATTCATTGCAGCTCTTCCCCTTTTAGTGTCCTCAATGACCCAGGCATGGGCATGTTCACTGTTCTTTTTGAACCATAAAAGAGAGCAAGAGAACAGCCACACAAGACATGAGTGTGATTGAGACCAAGTGGTTGCAATTGGTATGGAGAGAGGAGTGCTGAGCCTGGATTTCACCTTGAAGCATTCAAACAGCTGGAATGTATCCAAATGCTATCCTTGCAGGTTTTCTCCAACATTTCCATTGTAATAACCTTGTTTCTCCCTGCCTCTTGTGATTTCATTTGACCCATGCCCCGACAGCATCTCTGTCACTCATAAGACAGATGAGAGGAAGTTCATTGCAAGCTACATTTGGGCCATGTTGCTGCCAGCTGGCTACTTACAAAATGAATGGAAAATTGTGGTCCAACAAGGCTGACTAGGAGAAAGAGTCCTAACCTAGTTCTCATAGCAGAGGAAGAGACCTCTTCAGTGCTACCTCAGCTATTTTCAAGGCTCATCTCCTCTGCCAGTGTTGACTGAAGTTGGTCAACAAGGATCAGAAGTTATTGTAGGGGCTAATAACAACAGCTTGTTTACTTACAGTTTTATGAAATCTCACACCACCCAAACAATCCCAAACCACTCACAGCCATCAAGCACTTTTCTGTGTTATTGAGACAATAAAGGACAATCAATGATCTCCATCATATCAAAGAAAGTCTCCAGCTCCATAGTTCATCCCTGTTCTGTATACCTTGGTCATGGTCCTTACTCACCCAGCCCTCCATCTCTTTCCCCAAGTGAAGTTAGAACTGAGATTCAAGAGACAGTCTAAATGGGAGGGGATTATCAGCATCAACTCTTGTTAGCAGATCTGGGCAGCAGTTTATCACCTGCTGTTCATGTACTGAAACACAGAATAAAGCTTCATTTCTGTAAAAGACATTGGGTGCAAAATCGGACAGAAGAGTGTCAGATTGCAGTTATTCCATTCTTTCACGCAAAATCTGAAATAACATGTTAACTGCCTTCTGGGCATACAGTAAGCATCCATTAAAATAATCACCATATGGCTCATTTTGGGACATGGTAAATTTCATGTTATTTCACAATCCATTCAGATGAACAATTTCACAGTGGACCCTATAGGACCTTAAAGGATTTTATCAAGTTACTGGATTAAGGCTTTGATAGAGATTCTGAGGGAAAAGCAGGTGGAAATAACAGCTCACACAGTGCCGTTGCAGAGTGATTACTGGGTTATATTCTCTGTTCAAGGGAAAAGGAAATCCCTTAAAATAAAAAGTCTGGCTGCTGCTGATTAGCTGACAAGAAGGAAATTGAACACTATGCGCATAAAACTCTATATGGGCTACCAACAGATCCATCATGTTAGCAAGTCATTTTCTTATAGTAGCATAGGCTTGGAGAGGAATCCCTTAAGGCCCAAATAAATTAATGGAAGAGAAGTATCCTCTGCCTTGCATGATTTTCTATACACATGGATTACAAGTGTTGTTTTGGGTTGTTATTTTTTTATAATTTTCCCTTCATCACTCATGAACTTTACTGTGTTATATAGTTAGGAGCCCAAATATTTTTATTTTTGCTGTTATCAGCATGTAACTTACATCAGTTTCTCCAGCTGCAGGAGTACTGTAGTAAGAATATTCTATATGGAGCAGTTACCGCTAAATATTTGAGTTGTTCCAGTTAAACCTGGAGTTTATAACAAGGACTTGTTATAAATAAATTGAGGCACAATAAATTGAGGGTGAACTCTGGTTAACATTCATCTAAAACATCATTACATCAGTAATTATTTTTTTTAAACAGTCTATATCATCTCTATATTTTTTTTTCAGTTTTACTCCTTGCAGAGTCATTGAAATGCATTGTCTGTTGGAGGACTCCAGTTATGGTGGTGATGGTACGTTAGGTGGCAAGTCCCATGAAGCATGCTAATATGCGCTAATCTTTTAATGATGATGAATATTTGACTCTTTGTAATGGGGGTATTTTTTTTAAAGAGGCTTTCCACAGAAAAAAATCATCACAATGGTTGTCACGAGTAAGCTTCCCTCCCCTTTGAAAGAACTGACTGTAGTGGAAAAGATAATTACTTAGTTCCTTTATCTCGGAATTATTTGTAATAAAACCTGAAATCGCACCACAAGGTCTTTCATGAGGATGTCATAAATTAAGATGCATCGATGTATTTGGTGCATCTGTTCAGCTCTGCACTCCTTTGTCTTCTGCAAATAGTGCAGCAGCTTCAATACCCAGCAGACAGCATTTACGCAAATGATGTCGTGGTCTGTATCATTAATATTCAGCGATTGTCTGTCATAGACACCTTACTGTACATCTGTTATGCAAATTTATGTTAATTTTTGCTCACTGACAGCTGCCTTGGTTCCCTCCCTAAAATGATCTTTTCCATTTTGAAGTTTGCAATCTGTTCCCAAAAATGTTAATCTAACAATTAACTGAAATTGCTAAACAGAAATTTTACATGTTATGTCCAAAATAGAAACCAGTGTTTTTAAATAGATGGTGAATCTTCTCTTCACATCATTTGTTTTATATGTGATTCAGAGAAGGGTAAACATTGGTCTTTGCACAGCCTGTGTTGAGATAAGTGACAATCTCCCTATACAGTAATAGGTTTTGTAGGAAATGATGCCATCTTTTTTTCACATAGGCTATGGGCATAAAACTGACTTTCCCATTAAAAGCTTCTCTTTGTGAAATTGTTTTCTGGTTAGACTTTGGAAATGGAGAAGCCACTTTTTATTAATACGTTATTCATTTCAACCTTTGATATTAAATAATATGACCACCAAATAAAGAGAGCATGCATTTAAAAACTGTTTCAGAGCAAATACGACATCATAACCTATCAGGAAAAGCGAGGTGTGGAGGTCTTGGAAGCTAGATTCAGACTGTTGGGGCAAACACTTTGACCTGGTGTGCCCACAAATAGGTTTTTGCTTCCAGAGTCAGGAACTGGACAAGTTATACCAAGTGTCCCACAAGGAACCAGTAGTCATCTGGGCAGGGAGTTTACAGGAGAGGTTTTAAGTGTTAAACATGAGGGGAGGTACACAGGGAGAGCCTAGACAGAAAAAGGGTATCCCCCTTAAACCACAGTGTAACCACGCTGCTGTCACAGAGTGCTCTGCAACATTACTTACATCCGGAGCAAGAGAAAGTGACAGAAGCCAGGGAGAGCTTGGGTCAGGCAGATACGTGCAAATCTCTTGTCAGAAACACAAGGGTACCCCCATGTCTCAAAGTGTACAGCTCTGAAACTGGGAATGAAATGGAGAGGGACAGGTTGCAGTCACAGATCAGCCTGTTAGGAAAGGGAATTAAATGAGAATAGGCACATTGCCCATATTGGGAAAGAAGCCCCTGATTGTCCATATACTGTGGCCAACAGCTTCATAACAGAAACTGCTTAACTGCATTTCCTGGAAGTGTAATAGGGCCATGATGTAACAGATTTTTCAGAAACCTATGGCCAAATCAGAATGTGACAGAATCATACAGAACCTGACTATAAACCATACAGCAAGACTGGCTGAAAGAAGTTAAGTTGTAGACATTAGAAGTAGTGTTACAGGACACCAGAGATGTAGTATCAGTCTTCACCATGGAAAATACAGCCAAGACACCTATCCAAGCCCTACCCTTATCAGGAAATAAAAAGCAGGCTATGTCAGGCTAAGCTGTCAAAATAAGAGTAAGAAAATTAAACTGATAAATTAAAAAGCAGCATGTCACCTGACTGAGGGCATCCCTCCAGGAGATCTCTTAGAAGCATAGCTACTGCTTCTAACAAAGAATACAGACTAGCTCATTAAAAAACACAGAATGGCAGGATAGCAAATGTTGCCCTTTCCATCCAAAAAGGGAAACAGAGGAATTATCAGTTACAAACTATGAATCTGCAGAAAAGTTTTTGGAACAATAATTAAGACAAAAGTATAAAGTCACCAAAATGAGAATGTTATAAGGCAAGCTGGCAGAGCTTCCATTATGGAAAATTGTTCTTCTCTAGGCTGCTGTAACGCATCAAGAGTGTTAAACAATGGATGATGAAGACCATTTTGCAAACAAGTTCACTTCAAAGCCCATGTATTTAATTGAAAAAGTACTTCCTGAAGAACTAATTAGGAATACAAAGCAATCAGGTAAAAAGACTGAATATTATGCTGTAGTTCAGAAAGTGATTGACAAAACCTCAGCAAATAAAAAGTATATAACTTACTCTCAAATTAGAAACTCATAGTGAAAAATTGCTGAGCTGTTTTAGAAACTGCCATTAATAAGATTTTTTGGGAAAGGGCTAAACGGCCGTATTAATATTTGCAGGTGACAACACTTTGTCTAGGTGTCCAGACAAAGAAAGGTGCTTGACAGACTTAGGAAGGTCTTTAAAATAAACCACAAAGCAGCACTTGAAAAACAAATTCAATATTAAGTACAAGGTAAGTTTAGAGACATGGGATGCTACATTTCAAGGAACCTCCTGAGGCACCAGGTTCAACCATTTACTATTACAGGCAACCACATCATATTACTTTTCATCACAAGTTTATAGAGCTCCAGTTTTTATTCTAATCAGAATTATCATCCACATTTTTGGTAAACAATCTCCTCAGAACAAAGTTTGAATTGTTTATAGTGATGTTCAGGAGTATAACAGAGGCTACAATGAAACAGAATGATTCATAAAAATTAAAAATTACTGTGACTCATTTTTCACCTGATTTTCAGGAAGCACTTTTCTACTTAAAGTAGAACTTGCAATATTGTTCAAATAATATTATACTATCCCAAAGCACAGAAAACCCTCAAAATAAGATTTTTCTTTAGGCACCAGCAGAGAATGGAAGGATTCTTCTTGTGTTCATCTCCATACTGCCTCCTATGCATGTATTTCAGCACTTCAGCCTTCATAAATAGTTTTCCTAACAAATTCCAAACCAGCAATATCCTCTTTGGAAGTTTGGAGGGGTTTAACTGCAGGAAATTGTCAGGGGACACAGGAAACCATACTCAAGTTTGTCTGAATGAAGTTCTTGGATGGTGGTAGGATAATAGTACAAGCAGAAAGCTATTAAAACCAGTGGACCAGCCCAAGGTTACTACATCCACCTGACACACCAGCATATCCCTGCCTGCTGGATCTTATTCATTAGTCCCAAAGCTCAGGGGTATGACTCTGTGTGCTAACTTAGTTTTGAATTTATTTCAAACATCCTAAGTCCAGAGACACTGATATTAAATTGAGGTCCACAGAGATACTGTTAATAGAATCATAGAATGCTTTGGGTTGAAAGAGACCTTAAAGATCATCCGGTCCCATGGGCAGGGACACCTCCCGCTAGACCTGCTCAAAGCCTCAACCAGCCTAGTCTTAAACGCTTCCACGGATGAAGCATCCACAGCTTCTCTGGGTAACCCGTTCCAGTGTCTCACCACGCTCATAGTAAAGAACTTCTTCCTAATGTATAATCTAAATCTACCCTGCTCCAGTTTAAAACTGTTGCCCCTCGTCCTATCACCAGCATTCTTGCAGGCACCCTTCACGTACTGGCAGGCTACTGTAAGGTCTTCCTGGTGCCTTCTCCAGGCTGAACAGACCCAACTCCCTCAGCCTGTCCTCACAGGAGAGGTGCTCCAGCTCTCTGATAATCTTTGTGGCCCTCTTCTGGACCTTCTCCAACAGATCTATGTCCTTCTTGTGTTGGGAGCTCCAGAGCTGGACACAGTACTCCAGGTGGGGTCTCACAAGAGCAGAGTAGAGAGGCAGAATCACCTCCATTGACCTGCTGCTCATTCTTCTTTTGATGTAGCTCAGGATAGGGTTGGCTTTTTGGTCTGCCAGCATACATTGTCACTTCATTTTAAGTGCCTCATCAACCAGCACCCCCAAGCCCTTCTCCGCAGGACTGCTCTCAATCTACTTGTCACCCAACCTGTATTTGTGCTTGAGATTGCCCCGCCCCAGGTGTAGGACCTTGCACTTGGCCTTGTTGAACTTCATGAGGCTGGCATGACCCCATCTCTCTAGCCTGTCCCTCTGGATGGCATCCCTTCCCTCCAGCATATCAACTGCACCACAGAGCTTGGTGTCATTGGCAAACTTTCTGAGGGTGCCCTCAATCCCACTGTCCATGTCACTGATAAAAACGTCAAACAGCTCCAGTCGCAGTACCGATCCCTGAGGGACTCCACTCATCACAGGTCTCCATTTGGATATTGAGCCACTGATTGCAACTGTCTGAGAGTGATTATCCAACCAATTCCTTATCTGCCAAGTGGTCCATCCAGCAAATTTGTGTCCTTCCAATTTAGAGACCAGGATGTCATACAGGACAGCATCAAATGCTTTGCGCAAGTCCAGGAAGATGACGTCAGTTGCTCTTCCCTTATCCACCAATGACATGACCCCATCATAAAAAGCCACTAAATTTGTCAGGCAGGATTTGCCCTTGGTGAAGCCATGTTGATTGCCACCAACCACCTCCTCATTTTCCATGTGCCCTAGAAGAATCTTCAGGAAGATCTGCTCCATGATCTTTTTGGGTACTGAGGAGAGACTGACTGGCCTGTAGTTCTCTGGATCTTCCTTATCTCCCTTTTTGAAAATAAGGGTTATGTTTCCTCTTTTCCAGTCAGTGGGAACTTCACCAGAGCACCATGACTTTTCAAATGTGATAGAAAGTGGCTTTTCAACTTCCCTGTTAATTCCCATGGATGGATCTTGTTTGGTCCCATGGACTTGTGTACCTTCAGGTTCATTAGATGGTCTTGAACCTGGTCTTCTCTTACAATGGGTGGATTTTCATTGTCCCAGTCTCTGTCCTTGCCTTTTGCAACTTGGATGGGGTGGTTAGAGCCCATACCATTGAAGACTGAGGCAATAAAGTCATTGAGTACCTCAGCCTTCTCCATATCCTGTATGACCTGGTCCCATGTTTCCTTTCAGAGAGGCCCCACATTTTCCCTGTTCTTCCTTTTGTCATTGACATACTTATAAAAACTTTCCTTGTTACCCTTGATGTCTCTGTCAAGATTTAATTCTACCTGAGCCTTAGCTTTCCTAACCTGATCCCTGGCTGCTTGGACAACATCTTTGTATTCCTCTCAGGTTACCTGTCCCCATTTCCACCCTCTGTAGTCTTTCTTTTTGCAACTAAGTGTCCAGAAGCTCCCTGTTCATCCATGCAGGTCTCCTGGCATTCTCGGCCACCTTCCTCTTTGTCAGCATGCATGCCTCCTGGGCTTGGAGGAGGTGATCCTTAAATACTAACTAGCTTTCTTCGGCCCCTCTTGCCTCCAGGGCTTTATCCCACAGTACCCTACTAAGCAGGTCCTTGAGGAGTTCAGTCTACACTCCTCAAGTCCAGGCTAGTGAGCTTGCTATGCATCCTCCTTATTGTCCTAAGGATCATGAATTCAGCTAATTCAAGGTCACTGCAGCCAAGGTTGACATTGAGCTTCATGTTGCCCACCAGCTCCTCGTTGTTGATGTTTTCATTGTTTGAAATAATTCAGGCAGAGTATTTGGATGCCAGAAAACAGCTACAACATAACTAATCTCACACCTCTCTCACACACACAAGCCCTTTTATAATAAGTGCCCACACCTGACTG
Organism: Actenoides lindsayi; assembly: GCA_025331215.1. Lineage (NCBI taxonomy): Eukaryota > Metazoa > Chordata > Aves > Coraciiformes > Alcedinidae > Actenoides > Actenoides lindsayi. The sequence goes on along the minus strand of WTSP01025623.1, from coordinate 16,841 downwards.
GCCTAAACAAAGACCACCTGTCCACAATTAACTTTGGCAGCTTTCTCTGGTTGTGAACTGGTGGTTCTTTTCTAAGGACTTTCTGACCTCCTCAAGGGTACACAGATGTTCACTCAAGGTTATTTATCTAACTCGCATTCTAATCCCTCAGACAAGCCAAGGCTTCCCACAAGAGATCTTTATTATATAGACAAAAAAAGTTTCATCAGAAACATCCCCTTAAAATGAAAAATCGAAACATTGTTCCATAATTGGTTAAGCATTTTAATTTCATTGCTTTAAAATGATGTTTCTTCCAGACTGATCAGAAAAGTCTTAATGAACCGTATTTCATTTGAAGTGGTGGAAGAGAATTTCAGAGGTAAGAAACTGTGTTTTGAACTGTCTGTAACCTGTGTGCCGAGTCTGACCAACTCACACCCTATACCCAGCCTTTTGCACATGCCTTGTATGCACATACCAGCCACAGACAGAACAACCCAATAGCTCAGTAGCTTTCTAGGCACCACACCTTAGAGAGCTAGGCAAAGGTAAACCTAATGAAGTTCAACAAGGATAAGTGTAGAGTCCTACACCTGGGGAGGAACACCACCATGTACCAGTACAGGTTAGGGGTAGACCTGCTGGAAAGCAGCTCCATGGAGAGGGACCTTGGTGTCCTGGCGATAAATAAGTTCTCCATGGAACAGCAATGTGCTCTTGTGGCCAAGAAGGCCAATGGTATCCTGGGGTGCATAAAGAAGAGTGTGGCCTACAGGTCGAATGAGGCTCTTCTCCCCTTCTACTCTGCACTGGTGAGACCACATCTAAAGTATTGTGTTCGTTTCTCGTCTCCCCAGTTCAAGAGACAGGGAAATACTAGAGAGAGTCCAACGGAGGCTACGAGGATGCTGAAGGGACTGGAACATCTCTTATGAGGAAAGGCTGAGAGACCTGTTTAGCCTGGAAAAGTGAAGGGCCAGTCTCTTTTCAGTGGTGCTCTGTGATAGGATGAGAGGTAATGAAACACAGGAAGTTCCACCTCAACATGAGGAAAAACTTCTTCACTGTGAGAGTGACAGAGTACTGCAACAGGCTGCCCAGAGAGGCTGTGGAGTCTCCTTCTCCAGAGACTTTCAAGACCCACCTGGATCTATTCCTGTGTAGCATGCCCTAGGTGTTCCTGCTCTGGCAGGGGGATTGGACTCGATGATGTCCAGAGGTCTCTTCCAACCCCTACCATTCTATGATTTTATGTTCCACAGTTGTGGTCTATATGAATTGGTACATTTAATAAAGGTATACATATGTATATATGGTATAAGTATCTCCGTATGAGTGTTTAACTACTACCTCTTGATGGTGAACAAATGCCACTAATAAGTTTGGGTGATTAGTGTGTCTTTTGTTTCCATACAGGTACTGTGACTGTTAGATAAGTAATTTAAAAATTTGATAATATTTACAGTATTCTGGTGTTTATCAAGAAGGTGAAACAGGTACACTGCTTTAAAAGACACTCGATATCTAGCTTTGAGGATGTGTTCACCTGCTGTTCAAGCTTCAGTCAAAGGACTAGTAGTTACCTGATTTTGAGGTCACTTTAATGCTGGAACAGGAGAGATGCTGAGTAGTGAAGTGTGTGCTCTCTGTTAAAAGTTGTTCTCAGACATGCTGTTTTGCCCTGATAGTCTCCCTGAAAAAAGCATGGAGATGTTTGCATTTTACTAGTTCACCAGTGTAAGATAAATTAGTATAACTATTGGCTGAGTGTTGTGAAAGAAAAATAATGAGATGTCTGCTCTCTTCTCTTCCAGACTATCATTTTACTCTGGCCATTCTTCATTCTCCATGTACTGCATGCTCTTCCTAGCAGTAAGTATGATCTTTCCATCTAAATGGCAACAAAAAGTCTGTTAGTTACTTAGTACAAAAATATTTACTTGGCTGCTTTGTGCAAGGGGCATTGTTTAGTAGGATGCCTGTCTGAGATAATCGAACATTTTTCAGTAGGAGTTGTAAGGAAACGCTACTGATACTGGGACAAGAAGTAGAATTATGTTAAGTATGCCTAAAAATACTTAATATTGTAATTGGCTTCTCTGTCTTGTTTAAAAATAACCTGGTGATAAGTGGGTTTGGAAAATAACCTGATACTTAAAATTGGTTCCATTGAAAGTATTGCAAACCATATGAAAATACATGTCTGACTTAATGAAACACACATAGGCTGTTTAAAAAATAAGAAACCTATACCTAAACCATGATGAAACATGGGTGGTCCCAAAAGCATAAAACAGTAGCTTTGCATGAATTTTTAAATTCCTTGAAATTTTCTCCTGTCTTTTAGCGGTGGGGAGGGAGAGTGAGGGAAACAAGGGGTCAGATCCATCTACAGAGGTAAATATTAATGATAAGATCAATTCACTAGTGCTTTAATTAAAGTCTAATGTATGTCAGTTCAAATTTTTCCAAGTCAGGTAGGGCAAGTTGTCATCAGTACTAGGGTAAGCTTTGTAACACTGAAAGATTCATTTAGTTTTCTCCCCTTGTTAATTTGGAACAGAATGCATTAAATAGCTTCACGCAAGTTCACCTGGTGGATGAGGAAGGGGCTCTGTGTGAATGTTGTCTATGTGGTCTTTAGTAAAGCCTTTGGCACCATCTCCCACAGCACTCTCCTGGGGAAACTGGCTGCTCATGGCATAGACAGGTGTACTCTTCTCTGGGTAAAAAACTGTCTGGATGGCTGGGCCTGGAGTGTTGTGGTGAATGGAATTAAGTCCAGTTGGCAACTGGTCACAAGTGATGTTCTCCAGGGCTCAGTTTTGGGTCTGGTCCCATTTAACATCTTTATTAACGATCTGGATGAGGGGATCGAGTGCACCCTGAGGAAGCTTGTAGATGACACCAAATTGAGCAGGAGTGTTGATCTGCTTGAGAGTAGAGAGGCTCTGCAGAGGGATCTGGATGGGCTGGATCAATGGGCCAAGGTCAATTGTATGAGGTTAAACAAGGCCAAGTGCTGGGTCCCGCACTTTGGTAACAACAACCCCAGGCAATGCTACAGGCTTGGGGAAGAGTGGCTGGAAAGCTGCCTGGCAGAAAATTACCTGGGTGTGCTGGTGGGCAGCCAGCTGAAATGAGCCAGCAGTGTGCCCAGGTGGCCAAGAAAGCAAATAGCATCCTGGCCTGTATCAGAAGTAGTGTGGCCAGCAGGAGTAGGGAAGTGATCATGCCCCAGTACTTGGCACTGGTGAGGCCACAGCTTGAGTATTGTGTTCAGTTTTGGGTGCCACAGTATAAGAAGGACATCGAGTTGCTGGAGCCATTCCAGAGAAGGGCAACATATCTGGTGAGGGGTCTGGAGAACATGTCTTATGAGGGGAGCTGGGATTCTTTAGTCTGGAGAAGAGGCTGAGGGGGGGAGACCTTGTTGCTCTCTACAGCTGCCTGAAAGGAGGTTGTAGTGAGGTGGGTGTTGGTCTCTTCTCACAAGTAACTAGCAATAGGATGAGAGGAAATGGGCTTAAGTTGTGCCAGGAGAGGTTTGGATTGGATATTATGAAAAATTTTTCTACTGAAAGAGTGGTGGAGCATTGGAACAGACTGCCTGGGGAGGTGGTGGTGTTCAAAAAACAGGTAGACATGGCACTTCAGGATGTGGCTTAGGGGTCATGATAATGTTAGGTAGATGGTTGGACTTGATGATCTTGGAGGTCTTTTCTAACCTTAATGATTCTGTGATTCTCTGAATTTTGTTGTTAACTTAGTTGTAAAATAAAGCTCCAGTCCTGGACATAAACAGATAACATAATACATAGGTGCTGGCTTTTCTCAGAGTTCAGATTCAATTTGCCTTCTCAACTCGATTCCATTTTATATTTTTTCGCTGTCTCTCGGCAATAGGATAGTATCTACAGAGTAAACAGATTATTCAAATTAAACTAAAAAGCCTAGAGCCACATACAGAAAAGGGTGTCCCTGCAGTGTGACATGAGTCTTTTTAAACTTTATTTTAAAATAAAGCTTTTCAGAAGCTCAGTGTTTAGTTTTGATTGATCATTGAAGTTTGTTTATGGCAAAACTGATTCAGTTCCTGTCTTTATCTAATGTAAGAACAAAGAGTTCATAAATGTGTAATGTCCTAGGTTTGACTAGAACATAGTGCAATTTCCTGTCATTAATTTTTGGTTTGTTTCTTTGTTTTGTTTTTAAAAACTGAAGTGTCTTTACTTGCTCATTATAACTGGCAATCTCCAAAATTACATAGGTCCACTGGTGATATGATACCAAAACCACTATTTCCACAGTACAGTGGAGCAGTTACTGCTATACAGCAACCTAATAATGATTTGCTCAATTGTGTTCAGCCATACTCTTTCTGATCAAATTTCTGTGTGCATGGTTTTGTTGAGCAACGTGAGAATGTGACATTACCAGCTCTCAGAAGCACAAACTTGGAGACAAGAAAAAACTTGCCAGGTGTGTGGCAATGTGTATGGTTTATAATTTACACTGACTGGATTACAGTAATTTGGCAGGGATCTGAAACTGTCTGAACTTCTACCTCTGTCACATGTGTGTGTAAGGAGAGCCCTGCGTGCTGCAGCCTGGGGAAGTGGTATAGACTGAAGGAAAGGAGTTGCTTTTTAACCTTATATAACCTTACATCTGTTAATGAAAACTTGTGTGTCTTGGTTACCTCTCCACCCTCTCCACCCCCCCTTGCTGTAATACTGAGGTCATCTTTAGTTGAACACTATATAATAGAAGGTATGCCAAACAGCTTGGACTGCAGGACCTCATTTGTTTAAGCTGCTAGGATTTTGGGGGAAAGGGGGAGAATGCAGCCTTTGGCAAAGAAAGTCAAGAATTCTTTATTTGAAGTTAGTAACTTCATGTGGGTTGTATAATGCTCTCTGTTGTTGTCTGCAGCATGTTTTTTTGAATCCATGTGAAGGAGCTTGTGTGGAGAGTTTTTGAACATGCAGCTAAGAACCTTATCTGTCTCAGGGTTTTGAGTGTGTGAGCTTCCCTCCTAGCAGTCTTCTGCATGGGGAAGAAGTGGAACAGTGGAAATCAAATCCATTCTCTGCATGCCACTTTGAAATGCTTTAAATCCAGAGCTTGTGTCAGTCCTGGTTCAGCAGTTAAATAAAACTTGCTGTGGTTCAGCACGCAGCTACAGAAACTGTGTGTTCATTCTGTCTGTAGCAACTGCAGAACAACACTTACTCAAGCTCCCTTAAACTAGAAGGGTATAAATGTCTTTAACTCTTTTAACATGACATTTGTTTAACAGTTAATGTTTTATTGGAGATCAGTTTATTATTCTGTAAACTTGTCAATGAGTAGCCAGAACCTTGTCTGCAGGAGAAGGCATTCTTTATGTCTTCCTGCACACCAATTTCTTGTCTTTAGCTGGCTGACCTATTGCCCAGTACAAATAAGATGCTTTGTGGAGATTAGACTTCTACTTCTGTCCTGTAATAAGATTATTAATCCAGAAATTGTTGGGAGGCCTTCACAGGGACATCTGAAGAAGGTTTAATGACTCATGTGCAGGATGTTTTTATCTTGCAGATTAACAGTGTTGCTGTTAATAACCTTTGCCTCAAATGCAGTCTCTTTATTTAAAAAAAAAAAGGGGGTGAAAAAGTACAGATGTCTTCAAGCAGACAGTGATTGCAGAAAGGTGAGGAAAATGACTTTCTAACCTTCCCGCTTGCCCATGTGGCAAAGCAGAGTGCTGCCCATAGCTCTGAACAAAACCTGTAGCACTTGATAACCTGTTAGCTGAACTCTGACATGCTGGCTTCATCCGCTCTTTGCACACGTAAGTCAGCTGCAAACTGAGTCATGAGCAATGTGGCATTATTCACAGGCAGCACCAGACACTACCATGCTGCTTTCTTTAGGGGCTGGAGGAGTCTGCCGTGTGTGTGTACTGCAGAAAGCCTAGCCTTAAAGGTTACTTGCTGAACACATGTACTGTGTCAGGTTATGCATGTCAAAAATAAGGGAACATTTTGGGGGAGATGAGCTCTACCATGGTCATCGTGAACAATGCAACCGTGAAATGAGAGATGCTTGAAGTCTGTGGCTTAAATAAAGCCACTTTGCAAAATAATAGGCAAAGTAGTGAAATGCTTCCACAGCTTCAGTTACTTAAAAGCAGAATTACTGAATGGCAACTGAAATTGGCTTTTTTTTTTTTTTTTTTCCTGTTCTGTGCACTTGCACATGATGGATTAAAAATGAACATGAGGTGGTTCATCAGCATTTTCAAATGTTTTAGATGCTTTAAACCTTTGATAATGTGAGAAATTCCACCAGTCTCAGTGGGAACTGTGGTATCTGAATTCTGACTGCATGGCTTCACGGGTACTGGGAGAAAAAACTTCAATTTTGAACACAATCCTGTGCTGCGTGCCCCGCTTTGTAGTGAGGGCAGTACAGGGAAACACCTGACAGTTCAGGCTTTAGATTAGATTTAATGTGAAGGAAGTTGTTGACAAAAACTGCAAACTGTAGGTGCTGCTGAGTTGGTGCTTTTTAAAAAGTTCATCTCTTGGGGTTCTTGTGACTTCATATTCTGGGGGCTTCATTGCTCTGGAAGCAGACTTTTGTCTAGATGATCTTTCATTTTCTTCAGGAGCATGTAGAAGAAAATGTTATTTAGTTCAGAAAGAGGGACAGAAGCTGAAAAGTTTAAAATTCCAAATTGAAAACACATAACTTGAATTTAAAAAGAGCTAAAGAAAAACAAAAGAGTATCATGCCACGTGAACTGTTCAAAATGAGTAGTCCTAGCAAGCATACATCTGGGAACTTGACATATTTCTCTTTAGTTTGTGTATTGATTTGTGGGACAGCATTGGCAAGCAGAACTTAACTTCTGACTTAGCAGTTGAAATACTTCTTGGTGCATAATTTGGGCTCGTGCCTTTCAGGGAGGACACAAATAACATTTGTTCCGCAGCATTCACAGTTATACTTAATACTGTCTTAGGTTCCTTCCAGGGGCAGAATTCACTTTCCATGTATGTGGCAATTAGGCTTTTAAAAGTTATCTAAATAAAAGGTATGAGTCAGTGATACCACATAGAGGTCTATACTTCCATAACTGATAGCATCTTCATTCAGCTAGTACCTGGTTAAAGCCTTTTATGGCAAACTGTAACGAATCTACATTTTGTTACCATGTTTTAATTGTCGGTGTGCTTGCGTGCAAAATCTCTGCTTGAACTGGTCCTATGTAGCTTCCTGTGTGTGACTGCCTGGCATTAGATCAGGAGCATGGGCGGTGCCTACTGCAAATCACTGTGGCACCTGCCATTGAGAAAGGAGCTTTGCTTATCTGCAGAGTAAGGAGAAGAATACATCAACTCTGTTTCATAAAACTCTTATCTAACAAGTTCTAAAAGAATGATTGTATGATAGAAGTGTGTGGGTTTTGAATAACTTTAGGGTAAATGTTAAATAGTTTATATAATGTATCTATTTAAATAAGCAGTAGTGTATGTAATTTATCATTCTGACAGCATAGAGATCATCGCTGCATTTTTAACTGGATGTTACATTGCCATGTACCTGTAAAAAAGCCATCATTTCTAGATGGATGCATTTTCAGCCTACTTCCAGGTTAAACTTAGGGTTTTCTACTATCTAACTCATTGGTATATGAAATACGTAAAACCCCAGGAAATAAGTGCTTGCAGACTGTCAAGTAAGAAAGTTATGGTGGAGGATGTGTTTTGAGCTTCATTCGGTGGAACTAGGGAGGTCGGTTTAGGTCCAGATGGAGCCGTTATCTCTGGGATGCTTTTGCCAACAACAGCTTCGTCTGGAAACTAGAGGGACTTTGAGCAGCAATACCATGTGGGAACCCAGTGACCTAATAACAGATGCTGTATCCCAAATTGTCTCTGTCATCCCCTCCCTCAGCTGCTCCTTTCCTTTCACAGTTAAACAGCTGGCACAACCTCTCCTGTATCAGCAAAACCATTTTATCTTGGCTTGGAGAATAAGAAGGCAAGTGTAGTTGAAAACCTCTTCTAGCAATGTATGTCCACATGACAAAACTAGCACCTTTACCCTAGAGGGGGAGGTGATTGATGTAGTTAATCATAACCTTTTGCTTCAATTTTCTGTTTTTATTTATTTATTTATTTTTAAACTGATGCTTGAAAGCTATTGTAAATTAAATAGCTAAATACATGCTGTCTTCAGTAGTGAGAATGACCCCACTGCATCAGTTGGCAGTTGGCAGAAATGAGCGTGACCCTGAGGATCAGGTTGCTGTAATGGAGCTGGGTCTTGACTGTAGCTGGCCTGGGCACTTCCCTGCCTGCATAAAACCCAGGATGAAGAACAGGGCTGCAGAAACCCAGCCAAGCTATTCTGGGGATGGCAACATGTTTGTATTGCTTAGACCTGTGATAAAAGGGGTTGATGAATCTATGCATGATGTGAATTGGGTGGCTCCCAAGCTCTCCCAGAGTTCATTGGGAAGGAACATCTCGTGTGTCCAAGGACACAGGGAATTTCAGACAAGAACGGGAGGGTGACTGGTATTTCAGAGACATGGGTGGGCAGCCTTCTTTTGCAGAGGGATCATAGGCTAAATAAACACAAGTGAAAGTGGAGTTCAGACTGCTTTTTGTACTCACAGTCCTGCATGCACCAGTCGACCTTTGCTCTTGAAATCTGTTACTTCTAATTGTTTATGTTGGGATTGGAGGTTGTGTGAAACAGCACCCAAATAAGAGCCTGGGAACCTTTAACACAGTATTTTGGGTATGTCTGTTTGCATGGCAGTATTTCTTTATTTTCCCAAATGCTACTGACTAGAGCTACAGAACAGTCCTTTATGTGTTCCTGCCCATGTGAAAGTTGAGGACTACCTAGTCTTCAAAAGCTAATGAAGAAACAGTTGTTACTGAAAAGGTTTTGTTTGGCTAATAGCTATGCATAGAACCAAGCATCTTACTTGAAGCAGAGATGCAAAATAAAGGGTGACTGGTCATGCTGTGAGGCTCAGTTATGGAGATGCATGTACTTTTACTTGTATGCACTCTTGGTATTATTTTAATACTGGTATTTAGACTTTTTAATAGCAAGGAAACTAAGCAAAATGAGTTTTCCATCATTTGCTTGGGAGTTACGGTTGTCAGTAATGATAACATTATTGTGAATTGGCTCCTGGAGGACTGAAGTGAAAGCAGTACCCTGCAGTGATTACCTGCTTCTAGCAAAGATTTCTGTAACTTGGTAACATAAAAGAAAAATACTTACTCCAAGTAGAAGGAACCTACTAAGCTACTCTCCATTGTCTTTAAAAAGGTCCTGGAGAACAGGAGAGGTGCCTGAGGACTGAAGGAAAGCCAATGTCACTCCAGACTTCAAAATGAACAAGGAGGAGGGTCCAGGAAGTTAGAGATCAGTCAGCATCACCTCCATCCCTGGAAGGGTGATAGAACAGCTCATTTCTGGAGGTCATCTCTAAACATGTGGAAGAAAAGAAGGTTATCGGGAGTGGTCAGCATGAATTCACCACGGGGAAGTCAGTCTTGACCCATTTTGATAGCTTCTATGATGGCATGACTGACTGGAGAGATGAGGGGAAAGCAGTGGATGTTGTCTACCTCAACTCAGCAAGGCTTTTAACACTGTCTCCCATAACACCCTCATAGGGAAGCTCAGGACGTGCAACTTAGATGAGTGGACAGTGGGGTAGTTTGAGAACTGGCTGAATGACAGAGCTCAGAGGGTTGAGATCAGCAGCACAAAGTCCAGTTGGAGGCCTGTAGCTAGTGGTGTTCCCCAGAGGGCTATACTGCATCCAGTCTTGTTCAAAGTACTCATCAGTGGCCTGGAAGAAGGGGTGGACTGTACCACCAGCAAGTCTGATGATGATGCAAAACTGGGAGGAGTGGCTGACACGTCAGCAGGCTATGCTGCCATCCAGCGAGACCTGGACAGGCTGGAGAGTTGGGTGGGGAGAAATCAAATGAAAGATAACAAAGGGCAACTGTAGAGTCTTGCGTCTGGTCAAGAACAGCCCCAAGTACCAGTATATGTTGGGGACTGACCTGTTGGAAAACAACGTAGGGGAGAGGGACCTGAGGGCCCTGGTGGACAGCAGGATGACCACGAGCCAGCAATGTGCCCTTGTTGCCAAGAAGGCCAATGGCATCCTGGGATGTATTAGGAGGGGTGTGGTTAGTAGGTTGAGAGAGGTTCTCCTCCCTCTCTACTCTGCCCTAGTGAGGCTGCATCTGGAATATTGAAGAGGAGTCTGAGGGGTGACCTCATTTGTGTTTATAAATATGTAAGAGGTGAGTGTCAGGATGATGGAGCCAGGCTCTTCTTAGTGACATCCAGTGAAAGGACAAGGGACAGCGAGTGCAAGCTAGAACATAGGAGGTTCCATGTAAACATAAGGAGAAACTTTTTCGCAGTGAGGGTGACAAAACACTGAAACAGGCTGCCTGGGGAGATTGTGGAGTCTCCTTCTCTGAAGACATTCAAAGCCCACCTGTGTGAGATGCTCTAGGTAATCCTGTTCTGGCAGGGGATGTTGGACTAGATGATCTTTTGAGGTCTCTTCCAACCTCGAGTATTCTGGGATTCTATGATCTGCATAAACACAAGATTGTATATGTCATGTTATTTCTAAGCACATCTTGTTGCTCTTGGCCATTGTTTTTAGATTTTTTGAAACTGAAGTTTTAAAACTGTTTCCTGAATGTTGTACGCTTCCTTGTTTGTGCTGGCTGAAATACTAGGTTTTATACAAAGTTATTTGAACAATAGCTTTTATACAAACTAGATTTTATACAAAGGAATCTCTAAAGTTTCCTATAACATGCAGAAAAGGAAGACATATTTTGCAAGCCTTCGAAGTAGTAGTAGAAAGCTTGGAAGATCTTTGAAAGGGGCTTTTTTCTGCCCTGTTGTGTAGTCTGAGCAGGGCAGAGGTGTCTTAGTTTGTACCATAGGATTGTCAAGCTGGGCTGGAACAGGGAGGTGGCAGATCGTCCATTTAAGTGTTGTTTTTCTCTTGCTTTATATCATTATGCAGGAATCCAGGGTGTCTCAGTTCTTTCCTTCTCTTGAAGGATCTTGTTTGAATAACTGGCTGTATTAAATATACTCGGGTGCAAATGTTGTCTTGTGGAAGCGTGTAGCACTGTGGTTAATGGAGTCCCCTCTCCTCACAGAAAGTTAGTGATGCTTATTTACTGATGGAAGTTGGTGGGTGGGTGACTATCCACTTTGGCATTCAGTGCATTTCAGCTTCCTAATTCAAGACATCACAGTCTTAGGAGCAGGGGGTTTTGTCCTGTAATGATGTCCTTGAGATATATATAGAAATGGAATTTTTCTATCCTACAAATGTGCCAAGATTCTCACCTTCTATTCCTAACCCAAGGTCTCCTCGAGAATTCTGCCCCATCTTTTATCATAGTAGTTACTCTGAGGCCGCTTTTGCTGAAGACTTTCAAATACTGGTACCTCCGGTGCTTTCCCTACTTCCTACCACTCCTCCCTGATTAACAAAATCACCAAAACACAGTACCTCCATATCCCCTCCCTCCACCTCAGAAGTCCCAAAGCAAACCACAGACATGTGTACACACTCTCGAGGAGGTTCATGCATTACTGTTCCAGAGATGCTTGGTTTTAGAAGAATCCTTATGGTGTATTTCCACAGCACTGATTACCTCTTGTGGCTCTTGGGACTTTTTGGGTCAGTAGACTTTTCTTCAAAGTATGAGCTTTTCTAGTGGCAGTCAGTAATGGATCCAGATACTAATTATAACTGCAGTAGGAACATGTGCATGTTAAGAGCAAAACAGTAATGCCATAGGTCTTTTTCTTGATCCTCAAGCAGATAATCAGTAAACCAAAGTTAGATGTGACTAATGGTAGATGTTAAGTAAATGTCATTTACTTGCTCTCTCCCAAAACTTGTTAGCAACTACTGTGGTCTTTCAAAGCAGGGCTTATTTCATGGGAAAACTGACTTTCTGCACTTTTGTTTCTCCTTCAGACTCTTATTACTTACTCTAGTGCAGAAGGATTTCCATTCCTTAATAGGCAAAAACATTATGCAGTACTGAATTTTTGTGTAATAGGATTTTGGAAAAATGCTGAGGAGGTATTAATTTAATAACGACCAAGAAGTTTTAACTGTTGAAACTAAGTATCTGAAATATGACCTTGGTTAGTGGAGTGAGTAGGTTTTCATAGACTTAAAAGAATTTTGAGGTGGGGACATGAGATGTAAGTTGTTAGGAAATTTTCCTGTGAAGAGGCATGGTACACCTCCAAAAGTCCATCTAGGAAAGAAAAGTCATTGTATGTCAAAATTAGGTAGGCAAGCATGGGTATATGAATATTAATACTACTTTGGTGGAAGAGCAAATACTTTAAAGCTATGCTAGAAACTTTAAGAGTAGCAAATAATTCTCCACTTGCAGAGACCCTTCCATTCGTGTCTGTGGCTTCTTGCAAGAAGCCACAAAGGGGCTGTGAGTTTCTCTTCATTCCTATGTGTATTTTTAGAAATGAAGTACGAGACCATAGATTAGGAAGGAACTTGTGTTCAGGATGTGTGTGGTGTAGAGAACATATTTTCATTATAGAGTAAGCATTAAGTTGTAGGGAAAAAAGTTGGAGATTATTTAATCCCATTACAAGAAAATTTCTATGACATCTGTTTGTGCACTTTAATGAACAAAACAAACATGATAAACAGCAGGATGGAGGAGTGAAGAGGAATAGATTGTAGCTGAATGATGTTACTGGATGATCAGACAGATGCTCAGAAACAGGACAGCAGAGAAGCTAGCATGCTTAAATAGGTGTCACTAGTAGGAGCATGTTGCTACTCTGAGTACCCCTACCGTGTTTGTAGGCTCACACATTTATTTCTTGGCTGCAAGTGAAATGCTGGTAAAGGGCATTGCAGTAGTACTAACTAGATGATGTTCCATGAGGTTCCTGCTGCTTACATAGATTTCAAGTTTTGCTTGTTCCTTTCTAGCAGGGGAGACAGGTGGGGGTTTCCTTCTGTTTCCCTTCTTTAAGCCTGTGCTATAAGTGACTTCAAGGAGCAAAAGAACCTGAGGTATGCTTTGCGTATCAGGAGGAGTTCTTAAATCTTAAGTCATTGCCTTCTATTAGTTATACAGGATCAAAACAATAGTAAGTCTTAATGCAGCTTAACACTAGATCTCTTTATCATGCATATATTGCTATATAATAATTATTACTATATATAGAACACTGGAGCATACTTCTGGTATCAATCTTTGTTTATATTTAATGGAATTTTAAGGCAAAAGCTCCTTTCTCTCTTTGCTTTATTTTTCTGTGTGGTCCTACTGGCGCGTTTCAGCCCAGGAATGTCACTCACTGTCTATGAGTGAGTCATGACAGGAGGAAGAATCTTTGTGGGGAAGCATGACTGCTTGAGCCTATTAAAAGCAGAGTCAGTTTGAAGTTACATGATTAAAAATAACATGGAATTTGCCATTACAGCACCTGAGTAATAATAAGAAATTGCTCTCAACTGGGGGAAAAAAAATAACCCACAACCCAAACAACAACCCTGCCCCCAACAAACAACACCAACAAAACAAAGCCAAACAAACAAAGAAGACCACAATCTACAACTGTAACCAGAAGAACATCTGCTGCCTCTGAAAGTAAATATAGCAGTGATCAGTCACACAGACACTTATGTCTGTGGTATGATTTCTTGCCCTTCCCACACCTAATTTTAGAGTAATATAAATCTATCGCAGGTAGGAGGTGCAGGAAGGGCTTGGGCATTTCCTCTACAGCTACTGGAGCTGGTGGTGTGAAGGAGTACCTAGAATCAATGAAGCCTGTAGCCAAGTGCATATGTTCTGCAGGTGGTAAAGCAGCTCCAGATACTCTCCATGACTGGAGGTAACTCTCTTAGCATGGAAGTTAAGTCTTCATGTAGATGTTAAATCCAAGTTTCTTGTTTGATGCTTCATTAAGCAGAAAGAGTATCTGAGTAACTGCTGCATAAAGGGGATTCTAAAACTATTTTATTGGTCATTCAGGCTTGTGGGCCCGCATCCTTCCAAGTTTACTTTTTGTGTGGCTTACCTCATTTTCTTCCTCTGTTCAGAAGTAAACCTGGTTTCTCACTTATCTGCAGTTGCATGACCCTTTTTATTTCTAATATGGCTGTCCTGTACATCTTTGCCAAATACCAGAAATGCTTACATGGAAAAAATTCATTACAGCAAGGTATTTTTAGCTGTCTTAAGCAGAATTTAGTGGGAATAGGGAAAGAGGAATAGGGAACAGCCAGTATTGCATCATCAGCCATCTCTTTTTAGGCTACCAGCATGTGCTTCATGGACTCACCTCTTCATCATCTGGCACTGAGGTAGTGTTCTGGTCTACCGTTGGTAAATCCAGAAGTAGTCCGTTACAAGTCCGTTACAAGGCATTTAAAACACCTTTTAACAAAAGAACTGTGTGACAGCTAACTTTTGCAGTGACTAAACAGTATTTTCCCTCTTGATGACATGAAGGTGCCCAGAAATATGCAGTGATCACCATCTAGGAGGGGGAGTTACTTTCCAGTTTAGGCTTAACTGTAGCTTCTTCAGAGTTCTGTTTCACCCTGAACTTGCTATTAAAGAAAACCAGTTATGGATATGATTCATCTTTTTGATGCTCCATTTATAACTAAAAGTCAGCATGCCAAAATTATGATGGAAGTTACTCAGGGAAACCAACCAAACATTCCTCAAATGTTTAACTTTGGAAAGTAGCACCTTTGCATCTGCAGTGTGTGCTCTATGCCTGTATTTGCACTGTAAATGCAACGCTTCTGAAGGGCAGCCATGGCTTTTTGAAGTTGGCAGTGGAGGGATTTAGTGTGCTGAATGCCTGGAGGCTGTGTTTCAGTTAGCTTCTGCCGTTTCACAAGACTGTCAATTAAGGTTTTGTACTTAACCTGAAGTTCCTAGATGGTACTGTAAAGATACACTTGAAATGTTAAATGTAACTTCCAACTGTATTGTTCTTCGCCATAAATATGGTGACTATGGTGCTTTTTTGGTGACAGGATCAAGTTCCAGAATTAATTCAGTGATGTTTACAGGGTGGATTTTGGAGAAGCTCCTCCTGTAGCTGAAATAAAGAGGTCTCTGTCCTAGACAGAGCAGAGGAGAAGACAATGGCAGGGTCTTAGATTACAGGGAAAAGTAACAAGAGTTAAGTACTGTGAATTAGAAGTAACACATCAAAAGTATAACTATATACAAAATAAAAAAAGCTGAGAGGAGAGAAAAAGCTTGGGAACTGCACATGCCCACTTGCTTACCAACAAGTGGCAACACAGTCACTATGCAGCTAAACAGGACTAGGAATAGATGGTGCTTAGTAAAATACACCAGTGACAACTGAGGCATGTGACCCTAGAGGATATAATGGTAACGAGTTAATTCTGATGCTTAACTACAGCTAGAATATTATGCTAAAAGTTGCTGACACTAAAAGTGACTGGAATTGAGAAAAGAGTTAAAAATTTGTCAGATCTATGTATAGTCTATGTAAACTTTACAAAAAGACGTTAAAGGTTTTCCTGTTCAGGGCCAGATGGGGCTCCCTATATTTGGAGGACTGTAAGTTTGGATAGTTGCCAGCTTTTTTTTATTAATAAAACTTACCTGTAGTTAATGCAGGATTAAAATACTGGTTTGACATGCACTGGATTCTTTCTAAGCCTAAAGTGGCTCAAATATTGTCAGTACCTTTAACCTGAAAATAGTCATTCCTCAAATTGGTACAAATACAGCAAATATCTGTATGATGGTGGCTTCATATAAAACATAAAGACCAACACCAACTGTCAAACTCCACCTTAGTATACTTGTGAGAGTATAGATAGCACTTGGAACATTACTGTGAGGGTGACAGAGCACTGGAATGGGCTTCCCAGAGAGGCTGTGGAGTCATCTTCTCTGGAGACTTTCAAAATAGTGCATGTTCCTGTGTGGCCTGCCCTGGGTGATCCTGCTCTGGTGGAGGGGTTTGGACATGATCTCCAGAGGTCCCTTCCAACCTCTACCATTCTGCAATTCGGATTTGTGGACATGATTGTATCTCTGAACATGAATTTCAACACAACGCTTTGAACAGGCCCAACACAATTTTACTGCTTCTGTATTCACTGTAATTTATAATGTTTTTTATTTTCCTTTTAGCTTTACCTTCAGGCCAGAATGAAAGGAGACTGGGCAAGACTTGTACGTCCTACTCTACAATTTGGTCTTATTGCTGCATCCATCTATGTAGGTCTCTCACGTGTTTCTGATTACAAGCATCACTGGAGTGATGTTTTAACAGGACTCATTCAGGGAGCAGTGGTGGCTGTGCTCATTGTAAGTAGTTCCTGCTGTGGGTGTGTGGGGTGCATGTAAACACCGCTTTTATAAACAGCACCTTAGAATTGCAGGCTGTGTTGAGGAAAGCAGACCCATCTTCCTAATGCTTTGAAAATTGCTGGAGAGTGGAGACCACTCCTTGAGGTGGGTGTAGCCATAGTATTCTGGGGAGTGAGGCAGACTCTGGTACAATGTAAGTGGCTGGTTTAGCTGTTAGACAACAAGAAATTGTCCCTGCCCAAGAGCTTTTCAGATAACTCAGATGAAAATGGTCAATTGCAAAACTGTGTGGGCTTCTAATAACCATACATTTTGCTTCTAGCAAAAGTCTAAATTTCAAGTACGCTAGCAGAGGAGAACTGCGTATGACTTAAGCAGGGCAAAACCCAGGCCTTTCAAGGATAAAGACAGCAT